>BPUM01000305.1:0-104255 GCA_020521455.1 Prunus kanzakura | reverse complement strand
GACCCCCTGAGGTTTAGACTCATTCCACTCAGACCCACATGTTATGTTTATAATACTAACACTCTTCAATTTAACGGATGTTAACTCTCAATAGGATCCAGAGGCCAATATGGTCATTTGTGCTTTTAAACAATTAAATATAACAAACTATTTTTTCTAAAATAAATCTAAAGCTCTTAAATAAATAGGAAAATAAAAAAAAATGAAGGCACCTCTACTTGAAGCGCCATGGAGGCACCTTGCTTCTCATCGGTGAGTCGGCGAGGTCTCTGCATAACCATTCTTAAGACATAAATGTAAGATGACTTATGTGAGTTAGCCTAATCACATGTTATGATTATCATATTAGAATGAGATAATGGGATTTATGTTTATCAGTTATTGTTAGACTTTCAGTTTTGATAGACATTGGTTAGTTTATATTGACTAGGACTCAATCACTTAAGTATATTAGTTTTGTTTAAACTCTTACTCTATCTATAATAGGAGAGATAGTGTTAAGGTTTCTTCAATATAAAAGAATCGGTCCATCCTCTCACAATACATAAGTTCTGTGGCGTGCTTGACTTATTGATAGCAAGAACATTCTGGTGTTGCAGAGAGAAGAAGAACATTCCCATAGTTGTCATGTCTTCTTCATTGAGTATGAATCAATCGATAAGTATTCTTTATTCATGTTGTAATTCATGTGTTTATTGTATTTAACTTCAGTTTTACTTACATGTGGTATTAGAGCCTAACAATTAAAACCATGATTTTCACATGCTTAATTTTGTTTAACTTGCTGCTTGGAAACTGATTGTTTGAAGGGCGTGAATTTTGTTTTCTAATCTTATGTTCCGCATAACTGTCATGCTACTAACCCAATGCAATAGGTCAAGAGCTATTTCGAAGTTTTTTTTTCTTTTTTGGAAATTGTTTCTTATTGAAAAATACAATTGCTGTCGAAGTCATCACCAAATTGTTTCTTGAGTTCAATTCAATTAGTGATGATGTTGTTGTTTTTTTCAATGCATTAACAAACAATAGAATTCGATTGACTCATTCGATTGTTTTGGCTAGTGGCTTTATGTTCTTTTAATTATTAAAAGAAATTATGTTTGTTATACACAAACTTGATATGTTTTTAAAATCTTTTGGACCAATTGAATAATATACCAAAGTGGCTTATTTGATGGTATTATGAAAGAATTATTTAGAAAACTTAGATTCGTAGTTTATGGGTTATGACTGGTAGGTCTAATTTCCAAAGAAATTGTCTCCTAGGTTCTACTGTAAACTAATGTATAGTGAGTCATGAAGAACTTGAACATTATGTATTTCATCTTGCCTAAAGGTGTTGGAATTTATAATTTTTGATTCTTGTTGATTTATGCTTGGCTATTCAAACACATTTTGATAGATAGTTTCTTGCCTAAAGGTGAAGCTGATTCAATTTTTTATTATAATAGAAAACCTTGTGTTCTAGTTTTCTGTTGTAATAATAATATATATATTTTTTCACGTCTAATGAGCCATCAATGCTAGGTGCCAATCCCCTAAACTTCACCAACATTCAGAAACTGAATGGAAGCAACTATAAGAAATGGAAATAGGAGATTGACATTCTGCTAGGACTGTTGGAATATGATGTAGCTTTAAGAGAAGAAAAGCCAGCTGATCTGACTGCAGAAAGCACTAAAGCAGAGAAAAGTCATTTTGCCAATTGGGAAAAGACCAACAGGTTATCACCGCTGATCATTCAGAATGCCATGGAGGAACATGTAAGGGGTGGAATTAAGAAGTGTGACACTGCAAAAGAATATTTGGCTGCGATAAGTGAGAAGTATCAGAAATCCCAAAAGGTAGAAACTGGAAATTTTTTGTCAACATTTACCACCATGAAGCATGATGGTACTGGAAGTGTTCGTGAGCACCTTTTGAAGACAGTTGATGTGGCCAACAAGTTAACTAGCCTGCAGATACCTATTAATGATGAATTTATAGTTCATATGGTACTCAATTCCTTGACTCATGAGTATGAACAAATTAAAGTCTCATATCATACTCAGAAGGACAAATGGTCAGTCAATGAGCTAATCTCAATTTGCTGTGAGCAAGAAGACAGGCTCAAAAAGGGAAAGACAGTGGCTGTTAATTTGGTTGATACAGTCAACGGCAAGAAACCTGGTGGTCCAAATAAGTATGGAAATCAGAAATTTGGAGGATCAAAAGGTGAATCAACCTTTGGTAAGAAATTTTCCAATGATTTTGCTGTACCTGCTAAAAATGCTCAAAATCCTCCTACTTTTGAAAACTTGAAAGTGAACAAAAAGATTGCCAAATGCTACTTTTGTCAAAAATCTGGTCATGTCAGAAAAGATTGTGATGGTTTCAAAGCATGGCTGGTGAAGAAAGGTAATAATACTATTTTCAACAATGATTTATTAATGTATGTGTTGAGTCAAATCTTGTTTTTATTCCTCAAAATTCTTGGTGGTTTCACATTGGTTGTACAACACATATTACAAATTCTTTGCAGGGATTCAGAAGGGAGAGGATGCAAAGTAAAGAGAACTACATAATTTTTTTTGGAAATGGATCTAGATTAGAAGTTGAGTCAGTTGGTAGTATTGAGTTAAAATTGTCTTCTGGTTTTCTTTTGTTTTTAAATAAAGTACTCTATGTACCTTCGATGAGAAGGAACCTAGTGTCAGCATCTAGTCTTGTAAAAGATGGTTTTGCTTTCACTGGTGACAATGAAAGTTTAAAACTTTTTTGAAATAATAAATTAAATGATTTGCTTGGTTATGCTTTCTTGAGTGGTGATTTATGGCAAATTCAATGCACTGAAGTTCAAGAATGTTTCAACATTGAATATTCTGCACCCAAGAGAATGCTCACTAATGAAAACTCTTCTATGCTTTGGCATAGAAGATTGGGGCACATCTCAAAGGATAGACTGACTTGGTTAATAAAACAAAATATTTTACCAAACTTGGATTTAAAGGATTTTCACTACTACAAAAATCGAAATAGACGACGGTAATCCACCGTCGTGTATTCGGTTTTTCAACCGTCGTGAAATCGACCGACATTTTTTTGATGCATAAAACCACGACGGTAAATCCCCGTCGTCTATTATTTGTAAAGACGATGCTTTTACTCAAAACCGTCGTCTATTATATGTAAATAGACGACGGTTTTTTTTTAAGAACTTTCGTCTATTTGATGTAAAAACGATGGTTTTTGTTAAAGAACTATGTTTTATAATATCCAAAGACGTCGGTTTTGTTAAAAAGTCATCATCTATTAAATGTGAAGACGACGATTTCTTGAAATATTGTCGTCTATTAACTCTAAGACAACGATTTTTTAGTAAAACCGTTGTTGATTGTATAAAAAAAGACGTTATGGTGTTAAAAGAGGTCATTGATAATATATACAGATGACGGTTTTTCCAATAAAACCATCGTTTTATTAACTTTAGTTTTTTGAAGAGTCAATAGTTATTACATAGTCAACCAATCTTTATTCTATTACATACATACTTCCTACCCATAATTAGAAATAACGGAGCTCACAAATTCTACTAATTTGATTTTAACTTCATCAATTTGTTCTTGGGTTGACTTAGCTCTGCCTTCTTGCACATTTTCCAAGTTGTTGGTGTCGGAAAAGGAAAGACCTGCACGAAAGAGACCCCAATACTCTTAAACATAAACTTGTTTAGCAGTAACCTAACCTTAGCAAAAAGATCTATGCAGCTCTAGAATGACAGCAGAACACAATTGGCATAATTGGCAAAGTACCTGTTCTTGTGGTGGCACCATAACCTGTTCTTGTGGTGGCACCATAACAAACGAAAAATCAGAGATTCAGAAAATTAACAATGAAATTCCAAAATAATTAAAGTAAACAACAAAAACAAAAAGTATTTTGGACATGATGATGTTGTCGGTCCAAAAACAAACGGATCTAGTGAGGGATGGGTATGTTTTGCCTCATCTTCTTCGCCAGCTTCTTCTTGATTACGAAGGCCTTGTGGGACGACTGTGCATATTTATAAAAAAACCCAAATGAGAAACTCACTTAAATCCCACGAAATTAGCACAATACATGAACAAACACACATATATATATATTATATATATATATATATATATATAGACCGATTTCCATAAGTCTTTCTAGATTGAGTCGCTGAGTGTGATGAGCGAGTTGAGTGCCTGAGAGCGAGATCTTCTTTGAAGAAAGTGAAGGTCGAGATCTTTCAAATCAAACCTATTCAACCAGCTTTGATTCTCAAATACAGAACCCTCCCTCTACATCTTATGGATCTGCGAAGACCTCAATCTCTCAACTCCTTCATTGATATCGATTTTTTGATGATTTTGTAGAGAGTTTCATGAGGGTGTTTCATGAGGGTTTCAAGGAGGGAGAGATAAGGTTTTCAGCAACGGGGGAAAATCTGAAAATTTGTCGAGCGCGAATTCACTTAAGTAGCCTTTTTTTTTTTAGCGTGTTTTAAAAGACAACGCTTGTTAATGAGAGATAAGGTTTTCAAAGACGGGTGAAAATTTGAAAATTTGTCGAGCGCGAATTCACTTAAGCGGCCATTTTTTAGCGTGTTTTAAAAGACGACGCTTTTTAAAAAAAACCGTCATCTTAACATATAATAGACGACCCTTTTTTAAAAAAACCGTCATCTTTACTTCACAATAGACGACCCTTTTTTTAAAAAAGCGTCATCTTTACTTCATAATAGACGACCCTTTTTAAAAAAAAAACCGTCATCTTTACTTCACAATAGACGACCCTTTTTTTATTTATACTTTCATTAAATACAACATAAGATTTCGTGGTATCCACTAGTGTAAATATTTTAAATTGAAGATCAAATTGAGTCATTGTATTCATATAGGGTCAAGGAGTGTAGCTGTAAAAAGTCATCAAAATCGGAGTTAAAATAACCGTTAAATCTTGATTTTTCGTTTATAACCGTCGAAATGTTTTGTCCCGTTACTTGATCTCTGATTTTTTTTTTCCGATTTTTGGCATATATGATCTTGATGTGTAAACAAACAAGTTTCACGGTTGGATCGTTGAAATTAGTTTCGTAGAATGCGTATGCCATCAAAACAATATATTCACTAACAATTAAGAGTTTATTTATACTTTTATTAAATATAACATAAGATTTTGTGGTATCCACTAGTGTAAATATTTTAAATTGACGATCGAATTGGTTCATTGTATTCATATAGGGTCAAGGAGTGTAGCTGTAAAAAATCATCAAAATCAGAGTTGAAATAACCGTTAAATCGTGATTTTTCGTTTATAACCGTCGAAAAGTTTTGTCCTATTACTTAATCTCTGAATGTTTATTTTTTCCGATTTTTGGCGTATATGATCTCGAAGTGTAAACAAACAAATTTGACGGTTGGATTGTTGAAACTAGTTTCGTAGAATGCGTATGCCATCAAAATAATATATTCACTAACAATTAAGAGTTTATTTATACTTTTATTAAATATAACATAAGATTTTGTGGTATCCACTAGTGTAAATATTTTAAATTGACGATCGAATGCAGTCATTGTATTCATATAGGGTCAAGGAGTGTAGTTGTAAAAAATCATCAAAATCAGAGTTGAAATAACCGTTAAATCGTGATTTTTCGTTTATAACCGTCGAAAAGTTTTGTCCTATTACTTAATCTCTGAATGTTTATTTTTTTCCGATTTTTGGCGTATATGATCTCGAAGTGTAAACAAACAAGTTTGACGGTTGGATCGTTGAAACTAGTTTCGTAGAATGTGTATGCCATCAAAACAATATATTCACTAACAATTAAGAGTTTATTTATATTTTTATTAAATATAACATAAGATTTTGTGGTATCCACTAGTGTAAATATTTTAAATTGACGATCGAATGCAGTCATTGTATTCATATAGGGTCAAGGAGTGTAGCTGTAAAAAATCATCAAAATCAGAGTTGAAATAACCGTTAAATCTTGTTTTTAAAAAACCGTCATCTTTACTTCACAATAGACGACTCTTTTAAAACACACCGTCATCTTTACATATAATAGACGACCCTTTTTAAAAAAAACCATCATCTTTACTTCATAATAGACGACTCTTTTTTAAAAAAAAACCGTTATCTTTACTTCATAATAGACGACCATTTTCATATAAAAAGGGTCGTCTTTACTTCATAATAGACGACCTTTTTTATAAAAAAACCGTCGTCTTTACTTAATAATAGACGACCCTTTTTATAAAAAAAACCGTCTTCTTTACATATAATAGACGACAATTCTTTCAAAACAACCATGTCTTTACCAAAAAAAAGACACTTGATTTTTAAAAGACGACGCTTGTCATACCTGCTGTCATTGTTTTTTGGTCAGATTTTAACTCTGAAGAAAAGCTTTTTAATAAGACGACGCTTTTTTATTTGTGTGCGTCGTTATAAAAAAATTCTCAATAGTATCTCCATTTTTTAGTTGTTTAAGTCACTTATCCACGATGGTTTTTTGTTACCGTCGTCTTTTTAAAAACAACGACGGTTTTTGTTCTACCGTCGTCTTTTTCTGGTCGTCTTTTGCCCTTTTTGTAGTAGTGTTTGAAGTTTGCATAAATTGTTTCAAGGGTAAAACTACTAATACAAGAAAAAAACTGGTGCAACCAGAAGCAATGACCTTTTAGAAATCATTCACACAGATGTGTGTGGTCCATTTCCAACAAGAACCACTTGTGGCAACTCTTACTTTGTTACATTTATAGATGACCTCTCTCGATATGCCTATTTGTACTTAATTTCTGAAAAGTCCACAAGTCTTAAACTGTTTTAAAATTTTTTAAACTTGAAGTTGAAAAGTAATTAGACAAACACATTAAAATTGTAAGGTCAGATCGTGGAGGAGAGTATTTTGGCCAAGTACACAAGAGGCTGGACAACAGAAAGGACCATTTGCTATCTACTTGCAGGAAAGTGGAATATAGCTCAGTACACAACTCCTGGAACTCCACAACTAAATGGCATGGCTGAAAGGATGAACAGAACTCTTAAAGACATGGTAAAGAAGTATGCTTACTAGTTCACAACTACCTGATTTTTTGTGGGGAGAGGCACTAAAAACGGCAAATTATATTTGAATAGAGTTCCTAGTAAATCAGTGCCTAATACACCTTTTGAAATGTGACTGGAAGAAAACCTAGTCTTGCTCACTTACATGTTTGGGGTTGTCCCATCTGAAGCTATAATCTACAATCCAGTTGAAAAGAAACTAGACTCAAGAACAACTAGCTCCTATTTCATTGGATATTCTGAAAAGTCTAAGGGTTATAAATTTTATTGTCCACACTCTTATACTAGAATTGCAGAGAGTCATAATGCAAAGTTCATTGAGCATTCAGTTGCAGGACATACTAATTCTTCAAAGAACTTCAACTTTGAAGAGACAAAGTCATCTGCACATGCATCTACATCAACTGATCACACCCTTATGTTGCCCATTCCTTTTGTCCCTTTCAAAGCTCATGAAAACATTGCACCAGTTTCTGCCAACATTCCTTAACCGCAAGATATTGCTCCACAAAATCTTGTACAGCAAATGGACAATCTTTTTCGGGTTGAGCAGCCTACTGCACAGCTTGAGTAGTGTACGGCACAACTTGAGCAGCATGATGACCCTCCTGTAAGAAGATCTCAAGGGAAAGAAAATTGCAATACCAGCAGATTATATGGTTTATTTGCAGGAAGGAGTTTGATATTGGTGATGAAGATGATCCCAAGTCATTTGATCAGGCTATGAAGAGTGGCTCAAGCTCCTTTATGGCACAATGCAGTGTTGGAAGAGCTAAATTCAATCGCAAAAAATGGTGTCTGGACCTTGACAGATTCCACTTATTCCAAAAAACCCATAGGATGCAAATGGGTTTTAAACCAAAAGGGACTCACAAGGAAGAGTAGAAAGGCTAAAGGCAAGACTGGTTTGCTAAAGGATTCACACATAAAGAAGGTTTTGATTACACTGACACTTTTTCCCCAGTGTCCTCCAAGGATTCTCTATGTATCATTATAGCATTGACAGACCATTTTGATCTTGAATTGCAATCAAATGGATGTCAAAACTGCCTTTTCTAAATGGGGATCATAAGGAGGATATTTTTATGTAGCAACCTCCAGGATTTGTTGAAAGGGAGAAAGAGCATAGTGTGTTACAAGTTGAACAAATCCATTTATGGTCTTAAACAGGCTTCAGTGGTATCTCAAGTTCGATGCAGTGGTAACATCTTTTGGTTTTATAAAGAACATACTTGATGATTGCATCTACCTCAAAGTCAACAAATCTAGGTTCATTTTTTTGGTTTTATATGTTGATGATATTTTGCTGGCAAGTTCTGATTTTCAGTTACTACTTGAGTCAAAGACTATGTTATCTAATAGTTTTGATATGAAGGATTTGGGTGAGGCTCATTATGTGTTGGCATTAAAATTATGAGAAACAGATCAAGAAAGCTTTTGGGGTTGTCTAAGCTCAATTACATCAACAGGTACTTAAAAGATTTAATATGGAGGCTTGTTCTCCTGGAGATCTTCCTATTGGCAAAGGTGATAGGCCTTCAAGGGGACCATGTCCTATGATTGAACAAGAGCAGGCAAACATGAAGAATAAACCATATGCATCTCCTATGGGCAGCTTGATGTATGCCCAAGTCTGTATCGTCGTCGTGCCCCGAACGTGGACAGACATAGACACCTCTCAGGGTAAGAATCTCATGGAAGATTACTTTATCCCAAATTCGTTATATCTTGTTTCTTATTTTCGAGAGAGATATAGAATGCAACCTCATTTGTTCCAAAAAAATCATACATGATGTTTGCAATTACGACATATACTTTGTTCAGAAGTACGATGCACTTGGGGTCTTGGGTATTCTTCTAGAGCAAAAACTTACAGCTACTTTGCGACTGCTTGCGTATAGGGTATCTGCAGACTAGGTGGATGAGATTGCTAGGATGGGGAAATCAACTATCCTAAAGTGCTTGGTCAGATTCTGTGATGCAATAGAAAATCTCTACATGAGGAAATACCTCCGCAAACCTATGCCTAGGGACCTTCGAAGGCTTCTACGAAAAACGACCTCAATGTGCTTGGTCAATCCCTAGTATTCAACGATGTCTTAAGGTCATTCCCCCCAGATCATGTATAAAATCAACAATACCGTATACTCGGGTACGTATTACCTAGCCGATGGAATTTATTCGAGGTGGACGACATTCGTCAAAAACAATTCTGAATGCCTAATTGGAGAAGGAAAAAAGCTTTGCTGCCTTTCAAGAGGGTTATAGGAAAGATGTGGAAATGTGTTTTGGTATCCTGCAAGCTCGTTGGGTAATTATTAGGGGTGCTGCCCGTATGTTTGGTGAGGAGGTGCTTCAAAGCATTATGATAACTTCCATCATCTTTCATAACATGATTGTGGAGAACGAGTATGATTATGATTCCCCAAAGATGTTCAAACCTGATCCCATGAACACGACATTGCAAGAATTTATGAACGACTCATGGGAGCAAATGGACAACCATTGGAGCATGAACCGTTGATTAGGAATGGTCGATTCAATAACCCTATGATTGACCGTTATCAAGAAATGCAATCTTCATATGTTCACGAGAGACGTCAAGTTGACTTGATCGAGCATTTATGGGAGATGAAAGGCAATCACAGTGGATGAAGTCAAGTTTAATGCTTTGTTTGGAATTATGCTTTGTTTTGTGTGTGGGTTTGTAATGAATTAAGGTTTGTTTAGATGTATGAAATGTTTTTAATAAATAGCTATATTATTTAATGCTTTCTTTATTCAATAAAAGATAAACAATACAACAAATTAAATACATATGGCAACTCTTTCAATACAACCTAATGGTTCTGATCATTTAACCAATCCATGTTGCTAGGTCCATCGTCATGGAAAAGTTTTTCTTCTCATAACATCCTTTCGTTTTAGCTTCCAATAGGACTTTGTTTCAGGAGACTTATGGCTCGTATCCATGGCCATGATTTTCATCTCCTTGTCCTCCATGTCTTGTTCTTGTGCCTGATACCTTTCAATTACATATGCTTCATATCGTGCCTTGTCGTCTTCTTCTCTTTTCAAGTCTCTTTCAATTCTTAGTGCACCGTTCTTAGCAATTTGCTCCAAAATTTTTGCACATTCAGTGTTCGAAGTGCTCCATCTCTTGACCTTTGCCGCCTTTCTCCTAATAGGCCTCGACTCACATTGGATTAGTGAGTCTTGGTCTATTGGGGAGTCCAATGGCAAATCAGTTGTCGGTGAATCATGAAGCGGTGTCCTCATTCAACACAACCGTGGTGTCTCATTCAACACAACCGTCGGACCAATGGAAATAATTTTGAATCTTGAACAATTCTTCACAATGTCCCAACATTGGTGATTGTTGAAACTTTTTTTGCCTTGACCAATGGCACCGAACCACATTTGTGCTTGAATAATTTATTTTAAAAAATAATTTGAATGCAAGAAAAATATAAATAAAAAAATTGAAATGCAAGAAAATATATTTAAAAAATGGAAATGCAAGAAAAAAAAAGTGACATTATATTGAATAAAACGGCATTTATAAATATTTTACTTCGTCGACAAGATTTTGACCGCTTCGAATGTTGTCCCTCGCTTTTGCCAACCTATCTCTCCTTTTTCCTAACTCTTTATTCAAAATTTTCCACATACTAGCCAATGCCATTTCCATACGAGCTGAACCCGATCTTTCACAAAATTCTCCATGAATTTTTCTCCACATATGAGAGAACTTCATCTCATTGCCCATGATCGGGCAATGACCACCTTTGACCCAACACCCACACAACAAAATATCTTCCACGGTTGTCCACGCGCCTCTAGCTTCGATGGAAGAGGCAATTTGTATTTTTACACAAATGGAATTTTTAGAAGTAGAAACTTTTGTGTGGAAAATGAAAAATATTGGAAGGAGATGAATTGTATATGAAGATTTGGTGCGGAAAGTGAAAACGATTGGTAGGTATGTATAGAAAAAAATTTCAGAATTTTTTGGTATTTTAAAAAAATCCCTAAGGAGAAAAATATTTGCTGTGGAAAGTGAATTATATTGGTAGGTATTTATAGAAAAAAGAATTCATATTTTTTTGGTATTTTTTATTAAAAAAAATTGAATTTTTTTGCAATTTTTTAAAGATGAAAAAAATCGCACCCTTTGGATTTATATCAAAAATCCATGATCGGAGCGTCCAAGAAGCGCCACGTGGCTTCTTCCCATTGGTTTCTATTAGAGCTAATGTATGTCGTGACATCAGCGGGCTGAAATCTGCATGATTTCACAACTGACCTCAGAAAGCCTTCAGGCCACAGCCCAGGCAATTCTTGCCCGTGGGCATGCCCAGGTTGGTGGGTCCTACCCCTTGCTCGGGCTGGACCTTGCGCGCTTGAGGGCTTTTTTGGGCCAGGGGCCCCCTTTTGCATGCCTTCCCCCCTTGTAGTGGAAGTGTTTCCACCCATCAAAAATGGGCCTAGGCTCCAAAACCAACCCCCACAAAGGAAAAAGTTAGCATGGCAAGAAGTGGACCCATGAAACTGGGCAAGCCCAAATGCAAAACTTGGTTAGGCTGCTGCCTGGGCAAGATGACGTCAGCGGCCAATTTAAATACCAAAAAAACAAAAACAAAAAACCCAAAAAATCATTTTTTTCCTATAAATACCTAGCCATGTTCTTATCACTTTCCCACACCAAAATCCATACAAATTCCTCTCCTCATATCTCATGTAAATAGTGGTTGCCCTTGGATTGCCAGGGAATAGGTAGGAATGCATCAAAAAATTGCTAAGGCAGTCACTATTCATGTGAATAGTATTTGCCCATACTTGGGCTTACTCGTTGCCATGGCACAATAGGGTGGAAGTGCTCTAACATGCTTTAGTTTCGTTGAAGATTTTGACAAAATTAACCAATTGTCTTTGAATTGCAACAACTAGCAAACTATAGACCTAAAATCTCAAAAATTCAAACTATAGTAGCAAAGTGAAACTTCACACAAATTATAGAGACCAAAATTGTAACTTGGCGTTTAAACATACATCAACAAAGAATAACTAAGTTGAAAACCCCAATCTCATACATGGCTAATTCTTCCTACTACTCGACGTGGATAATGATGCCCTCTAGCCTCGACTTGTATATATGCTATTTTCACAACTGAGTAGATAACCTTGTTATTAAAAGCTCATAACCTAACAAAAATGCAAACTAAAATATATTAAGATCATATCTCCAACAAGCACATCTTCTTTCCCTATCCCAACAATATATGACCTTTACAAAATTAGTATGTTTCTTGAAGCTTTGAGAAACTAGTATGTATAAATAGGTAGCTTATTGTTACCTTGTTATAACCCTTTGAAACCTCTCCCTTTTTAAAGACAACAAAGGCAATGTCTTTATTTTTCCTAGCGTATCTCAAACTGATGTATTAAAAGTGCCCACATAGACATTTAACGGCTAGAAATAACTCCTCACATCACTCTAATTGAATTGTCAAAGATGTTGTGGAATAAGGGATGAAGTTCCAACCATTATTTTTGGGGTATACTAGTGATTTGCCCCCTGAACTTGTACTTAATTTTCGATTTACCCCATATCCTATTTTTTTAGAAAATTAAGGATATGAACTTTTTTTTTTCGCCAATTTCCCCCTTACCGTCTAAATCATCAACATTTCATCCAATTTTATGTTAAATCATTAAAAATAAATTTATTTTTTAGGAAAAATTAAAGAGAAAGATAACCCAGAAAAAAAAAAAAAAAAAAAAAAAAAAAAAACCTATCCCCACCCTCATACCCCCCCTCTGTCTTCCCCGCTACCCAACCACCATTCCTTCTTCTCTCTCCCTCCTTCTTCAACAACAACCAAACCTACCCTTCCTCCTCTCTCTCTCTCTCTCTCTCTCTCTCTCTCTCTCTCTCTCTTCAACAACAAATAAATCTTTATCTCCCCCTCATTTCTCTTCTGCCTCAATATTTTTGAATTGTGGAAGTTGAAACCCTTATTGCTTACAGCAAAAACAATCAAAAAGCAAAACAAAAAAAAAACTGGGATTTGTGTATCAAATATCTTTTGTGTTTTTCGTTCCTTGAGCTTAGCTGAGAGGGAAGACGGAGGGAAAGGATGAAATATTGGTGGGACATAGATCTGGGTTTTTTAGGAGTTTGATGGCGGTGGTTGAAATCTGGGAGTTGGACGACAACCCCTAGTTGAATTCTTTTCTCAGTTTTTTCTATCATCTTAGTCAGAGACAACAATGGAGGTTCATTAGAGGATTTGTGGGAGAGAGAGAGGAAGAGAATGAGAGAGTGGGTTGGAGAGAGGTGGATCTGTAGGGGTTAAGTCGAGAGAGAGAGAGAGAGAGAGAGAGAGGTGGGCATGTGGCCTTTCTAATTTTTTATTTTATTTCTATCATTATTATTTCTAATTTCAAATTGTTTTATTTTATTTTAATATGAAAATGACCAATTTGCCCTCATATTTAACGGCAAATTGGATGAAATGTTGAGAATTTAGACGGCATGGGGGAAATTGGTAGGAAAAAAAAAAAAATCATATCCTTAAATTTCTAAAAAAGGGATAGGAGGCTAATTGAAAGCGAGTTACAAGTTCAGGGGGTAAATCACCAGTATACCCTTATTTTTGATGTTTGCAAAAGCAAGGTGTTCAACGATTATTTTATTATTTTTTTAAGACACATGGATATTACTTCACTTACTAACTTTCATTTATTATTTTCCTTCTTTATCTTGTCACTTCACACTAGGCTAATATTGAATGATTTAACTGTTTACAACTTTTTTCATGTACCATTAAACGATTTTTTATATTACAAATACATTTAATTTTGTCTATTTAAGGTAGGAGATGGAGAGTTTGCAAAGTGGTTTGGCTGAGAAAGGAGGGAGAGGAAGGGATGGTGGCTTGAGTGCTATTTCCGGCAGCTTGACAGTGACTCTGTCAAATGTCAGAATAGCATAGCAAGAGGGAAAACTAAGAAAGGAGATGAACTAAGCACGAAAATTGCTGGGTTTTGCATGTGAGAGAGGAAGCTTGCTCTCTCGATGTGAGTGTGTTGTGATGGGTAGGAAATGCCTCTTTTTATAGACGCTGGAAGCTATCATTTTTCAAGAAACCCTAATGGCTTCTATCCAATTTGGCCAAGTCTTTCCCTTCCTTTCTCCCTTCATCCCTTCAATCATCCTATTTTGGTGAAATCCACTTTGCCCAATCCCACAAAATCAGGGATTTTTGGGAGCTCAAGACCCTTTCCCGCAACTGCCTTAGAACTCCCATTTTCAGCCATCTCCTTCCTTTCCTTTCTTCCTTTTTTTATGGCCAGGTCTGATGAGGGAAAGAGCTTGGTATACATGTTGGTTCGAAGGGTGGCTCCTTGCGTGCCAATATCTTTTGGTTCCTTGGATGTTTTGCTTGAAAACTTATTCCTTCCCTCCTAGCAGCTTTGTATAGTGGACCTTCAGACCTCCCCTTCGTGGCTTTTGTTCTCCAGCCAAGTGCTGGAGCTTTGCAGCTATTTGTTCTAATTGTATGGGCCTTCTAAGATAATGGGTTGGTTTGTCAAAATAAATGGGCTAACCTCAACAAGTGTTGGCCTATTTTTTGTTGAGGTGTTGGGCTAATTTGGTTAAGCTAATGGGCTATTTCGGTTGGGCTTTTTGGTTGGGATATTTTCTCTTTGTGCTCACCCACATGTTTGGGCCTAAGAAATGGGCCTGAGTTCTGAGGCTCCCAAGCAACCCCGGGACTTCCATTTCTTGGCCCATCAATGGGCCTCATGTCAACTTATTACCATCCATACCACAACCCACTCAAGCAAGCCCAGGCATCTTGCGTGCACGCAACCCTTTTCCTCATATTATACGTTACTCATTTAATTTTTGTTTATAAATACGTCTTTTTCATTTCAGTTTCTTCCCAAAAAAAAACAAAAAGAAGAAGAAGAAGAACTTGTGCTCAAACACAATTCCTCTTTTATACCAAAAAATTCCCTTTTTTTTTTTTTTTTTTTTTAACAGTGCATTGTGAACAACCCCAACTTGTAGTACTTTCTTTCTTTTTCAATTAATTGATTGTCTTTTAGTATTTTCTTTCTTTTTGAATTAAAAATATAAAATTTATATTCAATTAAGAAGTAATAAATTAACACTAAAATGTAATAAAATAATATTTTAATTTGACAAATCGGGTGGAGTGTAAAACTACGTCGGATGTCAAATTGCCACATTAGACATCAAATTCAAATTTGATGATCAGAATTTGACATCTCTCTTGGAATTGCTATTAGGTTTCTCCTCCAATTCTAACTCCATTTCAAAGGTATTTATGTGCCATTCGGTAATGTTTTACAGCCCCCATTTTCGTTTTACAAAATTGAAACCTCGATAAAACCGTTTGATAAGCCGTCGTATGAAAACACGGAAAACGAAATTCCAAAAACGAATTCAATATTGTGCTTCAACTTTGAAAACATTGTTTTCCATGTTTTCAAAAATGGATTCGTAATCAGGAAACAAGTGAGTAGAAAACTCCCTAGGTTTCTTTTCTTGTAGCACTTCTCTTTTCTTATTACGGGGAAAAAAAAATGAAAGCCTCTCATTTCTCTCTTCCTCTCGAAACTTCTACCTAGGGTTGGTCAGGGTTCGGTTTTCATCTCACACCAAAACCAAAATCGGCACTATTCAACCGATGCTATTCGGTTCAATTTTTAGAAAAAATGGGAGGAAAATGGACCTACCATTTTTCGTTGCGGTTTTTTCAATTTTGGACCGGTTCTTTTTTTTTTTTTTTTTTTTTTTTTTTTTGTTGGGCTTCAGTAGCATTATGATATGCTTGACTGGTCTTACATCAAAGCTTGTTTACTCAAGTTTGGTTTTCATGAGCGGTAGATTTCTCTAATTATGGATTGCATTTCCTCTGTGTCTTATTCCATCAACATTAATGGGTCTACCAAATGTTTCTTCAAACCCTTTAGGGGAATTCGTCAAGGGGACCCCTTATCCCCTTATCTTTTCATTATTTGCATGGAGCCTTTTAGTCGACATTTTAACTTTTTAGCGTATAACACCAGAAACCAAGTTGGTCTCCTTTTTTCCCCTTGGGGTTTTAGGATCTCCAATCTTGTTTTTGCTGATGACTGCCTTATTTTCTCTAAGGCCTCATCTACAGCTGTTAGGAAAATCTCTAGTGATTTGCAAATTTTCTCTCAGGTT
Source organism: Prunus kanzakura (assembly GCA_020521455.1). NCBI lineage: Eukaryota > Viridiplantae > Streptophyta > Magnoliopsida > Rosales > Rosaceae > Prunus > Prunus kanzakura. The sequence continues at coordinate 87,931 of BPUM01000305.1, read as the reverse complement.
TCAGGCCTCCAAATTAACTTCAACAAATCAACCATATTCTTCTTTTCTTGAGTTTCTACTGCTACCAAAAGTACTATAAGCAATATCCTACAAATTCAACATAAGTCAACTATAGGTCGATACTTAGGTGTTCATAATGTAGTCTTTTGGAAGGACCCTTAAAATTCTAAAGACCTTACTCATAGAATCCAAAAGAAGTTTGTTGGTTGGAAAGCTAATACCATGTCTAGGACGGGTAAATTAACTTTGATTAAGGCTAGTATTTATGGGATTCCAAATCACATTTTATCTTGTTTAAAATGTCCTCCCAAAGTTTCTCATTTTATGGATAGGGAGTGTCAAAAATTCTTCTGGGGTAGAGAGACCCATTGCCCTCATGTGGCTTGGAAGAAGGTTTGCTTGTGTAAGGATATGCAGGTCTGGAAATTAGATCAGCCACTCACTTTAACCTTGCTACTCTGGCTAAATTATGCTAGGAATGCCTGACAAATAATCAAAATTGGTGGTGCCAACTTGTTCACAAAAAATACTTAAGGATTAAATCTTTCTTTGAGATGAAAAGACCTCTTATCAGTCTACACTTTAGAAAGCAGTTTTAGACTATAGACCTAATTTACTCTAAGGTGTTAGGTGGTTGTTAGGGGATGGGAGTTTGATTTGTTTTTGGAGCCATAACTGGCTTTTTCCTTTTTCCCTCCTCAACCTTTTACTTGAGAGTCAAAGAATTTCTATTGATAAAAATTTGAAGGTTTCTGCCTTCATAGCGAATAAGACTTGGAATACTACTCTTCTTTGTGCTTTATTGCCGCAAGATATTGTTGATTAAATTACTGCTCTTCCTATCTCTCTTTCCTAGATTCGTAATAAATTGATTTGGGGACCTAACCCAAGTGGAAAATTTTCTGTTAAGAGTGCTTACGAATGGTAGGCGGATGATCTTATTCTCAATTTGTTCTTTGATGAAATGTCTATCCACCTCAACATGTTTGGTTCGATCATGTTGAACTGGATTATGGGAAATATCGATAGCTGACTTGTTGTCACAATTTAACTTCATTGGTTTTTCTGGCTTGAAGCCCAATTTTGTCAATAGTCCTTCTGATCCACAATAATTCACAAACTCTGTGAGCCATTCCTCGATACTCTGCTTCTACACTAGACCAAGAAACCACATTTTGTTTTTTTACTCCGCCAAGTGACTAGGTTACCTCCCACGAAAGTAAAGTAACCTGAAGTAGAGCGTCTATCAGTAATGGAGCCAACCCAATCAACATTTGTATATCTCACAACTTCAAGATCTTCATTTTTTGAGAACATTAATCCTCTCCCAGAGGTTGACTTTAAGAATCTTAAGATCCGATCAACTGCATTCCAATGAGACACACTAGGCGAATGCATAAACTGACTAACCACACTCACAACATATGCAATATCTGGTCTTGTGTGGGCTAAATATATTAACTTTCCAACAAGGCGTTGGTACTATTCCTTATTGGTTGGTTCTTGATCCATGTCTTCACACAACTTGTGGTTCATCTCGATGGGTGTGTCAGCTGGCTTACATCCAAGCATTCCTGTTTCAGTGAGTAGATCCATTACATACTTCCATTGAGACAGAAATATACCAGTTTTTGACCTTGCTACCTTAATTCCGAGAAAGTACTTCAGATCACCTAAATCCTTCATCTCAAATTCCTGACACAAGTACTTTTGCAGCTTTAGTTGCTCTCTGGTGTCATTTCCAGTTACGTCTATATCATCTACATAAACAATCAATGCAGTAAGTCTTCTTCCATCACGCTTCACGAACAGAGTGTGTTCTGAATTACTCTGTGTATATCCAAAGTTCTTCATAGATTTAGTAAATATGCCAAACTATGTTTTTGGAGATTGCTTTAATCCATATAATGACTTTCTGAGCTTGCAAAACATGATTCTTCTTGTCATGAGCTAAATTACATCATGGTGGTAGGTCCATATATACTTCTTCTTCCAAGTCTCCATGTAAGAATGCATTTTTTTACATCAAACTGATGTAATGGCCAATCGAGATTTGCTGCTAAAGACAATAAGACTCAGATAGAGTTAATCTTGGCTACTAGGGCAAAGGTCTCATGGTAGTCAATCCTATATCTCTATGTGTACCTCTTCGCCACTAATCTAGCTTTATAACTTTCAATGGATCCATCTGCTTTGAGTTTCACAGTATAAATCCACCTACATCCTACTGTCTTCTTTCCATGAGGTAAGGGCACGAGTTCCCATGTGACATTCTTTTGGAGGGCTCGCATTTCTTCATTGATGGCTTCTTTCCATTTTGGGTTTTCTAGTGCTTCAGCCACACTATTAGGGACAGATATGTCAGCCAACTGTTTTACAAAGTGCATATGTGCCTCTGATAATCTACTGAGAGATATATAATTATTGATAGGGTATTTCCCTTTGGCTTTAAGATCTGCTTCATATTGTACTCGAGGTTTTTCACGGTTCTTCCTTTTTGGAAGTTGATATGTAGGCTCTGTGCCTTATGAAATCAAATTATCATGGGATATTTCATTAGTGTTATCAGTTTCAGGGAAAGATGGTACCTGATTGACTTTCTCAACATGTGATTGGTGTGGTACTAGAGCTGAAGAATTCTCCAGAGCGGGCAAAATCTCATAAAACGGTTCAATTTCCTCCTCATGAGTTTGACAATGTGGAGACAACTGATTGTTTTCCTCTGGCGACCGGTCGCTGTCTTCTGGCGATCGGTCGTTTTGAATCAGGTTCTCCGTGTTCAAAGAACTAAAGGGGGGGGCGACCGGTCGCTTTCCATTGGCGACTAGTCGTTTTGAAGCAGAGTGACGTCTTGGGGAAAAAAATTGAGAATTTGAGGAGTGGTGGATTCTCGAGTCTCCTTCTGTGCTGCTGAAAAATATAAGTCGTGTTCCCGGAACACAACATCCTTGGAGGTATATACCTTCTGACTAGGAGGATGATAACACCGGTATCCTTTCTGATGAGATGCATAGCCAATGAAAACACACTTTTCGACTCGAGGATCCAATTTGCTTCGTTGGTGATCATGTAATTGGACAAATACAACACAACCGAAAATTTGAGATTCCAAGTTTGGGGTGGGAGGTGTTTGGATATGGTGGTGAAGTGTTTGAAGTGGTGTTTGGAAATTGAGGATACTAGAGGGAATCCGATTGATGAGGTATGCTGCAGAGACGACGACTTCTCCCCAAAAAGATTGAGGCATATTGGCACCAAAGAGAGAGGCACGAACTAATAGGACTTGCATGAGTTTTTTAGGTTTTTATTTTTCTTCCACTAATTTAATTTGAGATATGTTAATGCTAGATAAATCATTTTCCTATACATAATGAGTTTTGAGAAATACCCAACACATAATTTTCCCTTCAGGTTGCCAGTTTGTTCTAGATTGCATAGATTTAATCCTGCCTTAAACCATGAGCATGCTTTGTGTAACACACATCCAAAAACACATACAACATCTTCTTGCTTAGTGCCCTTTTGCTATTGCAGTTTGGAATTGTGTTCCCCATTTTCCTCATCATGCAGCCCATCATTATGATATTATTGAGTGGTTCCATTCCCTTAACTGTAATGCTAATCTTTGGGAACCTAATGATTTTTGCAAAGCTTTATGCATCTGTTGGCAAGTTTAGGAGGCTCGGAACAACCTAATATTTCGAGACATGCGTCCTCATCTTGCCCTCAATGTTGCCGGTACCATTCATTTGGATTATTGGCGGACCAATCAAATAATTGAAGGACCAAGTATTGCACCTATCAAATCCTCCTCCTCTTGGCTAGTAAATAGCTCCGTTAGATGCAGCCAAGCTGCGATTGGCTTTGTTATTAGAGATGATAATGCACATGTTGTTCTGACTAGTGCTAAGAAGATTGGTCGCAATTCTATTATTGTGGCGGAATGTTTGACGTTTAGAGATGGCTTGGCTTATGCTGTTTTGAAGGGATGGTCCAAGCTCTTAGTTGAAGGGGATTCTAAACTTGTCATTGACTCAGTTTTGAAAGTGATGCTCGACTCCCTTGTGCATTAACCAGCTTGTTCAAGATATTCTACATCTCAGAACATTCTGTGATCGAGTCTCCTTCTCTCATGTCTTTCGAGAAGCCAATGCGGTTGCAGATGCTCTTGCTTCCCTTGGTCATTCTCTCTCGCCTTCAAAGTTGTGGGAGAGTGGTCTCCCTTTTTATGTTGTTTCTTCTTTTTATTTGGGCCTGCGTGCCATCGAGGGTCACGTCTTTTCTAATTTCCTTTCTCACATAAAAAAAAAGATTTACAATGATAAATATCTTATTTTAGAACATTAAAATACTTTCTAACTCTTCAACTGAATCTTGAAAGAAAAAAGAAAAAGAAATGCATTAGACTATAAAGAATTTTTTTACAATGCGAATTAAAATGCGGACAAGACTTTGATTTATATACTGATGGATTCACCATTCTCTTTACGATTCACAAGATATCGTCACAACTATTGGATTGCATTCGCATAACCGACGACCCAACCCTCAAAGGATTTTTTCACACCTCTTTTCCTAGTCCATATGAACGGTTTTGGACTGAAAACCATCACCTTCTATCATTGCCATCTCTCCACCATTTTTGCTCTATATTCCATTTCTACCCCTCCTATAACCCACAAAGAAGAAAAACGAAAGAAAACAAAGTATTATTTTGGGGCGGAAGAAGCGGATTTGAGGACTCAGTGAAAAGTAGCCGACCCAGCCAACCTTCCACTCTCCTTTTTAGTCCTTTAGAAAGCGAAACAAAATTATTTACAAAGAAAAAACAAAAAAGAAATCAAAAATACAAAAAAACCCTCAGAAGTTGCAAGTTAGAAGACAAGACACAAACTCCTCTCTCTCTCTCTCCTCTCTTTCTTTCTCTCTCTACTTTCTCTCTCTAAAAGACTAAAACCCTTTTTTCTTTGCTTGTGTAGATTTCTTTCCTGGTTAGCCCAACTGATCATTCATTGGTTTCAAATCTTCATTTCTCTGCCCAATTCATTTATGGATCTACTTTCTCCACTCCCAGCATGAGCTTCTGAGCTCCTCAAAAGCTCTGAAACCCGAAACCCAAAACCCAATTTCAATCGATTCAGCTCAGAAAGTGGAAGAAGCCAAATCGGGAATATGAAAGTGCCGTGCTGCTCCGTCTGCCAGACGCGCTACGACGAGGAAGAAAGAGTCCCGCTTTTGCTTCAGTGCGGCCATGGCTTCTGCAAGGACTGCTTGTCTCGGATGTTCTCTTCTTGTACCGATACCACCCTCGTCTGCCCCAGGTGCCGCCACGTGTCCGTCGTCGGCAACTCCGTTCAGGCCCTCCGCAAGAACTTCGCCGTGCTCGCTCTGATTCACTCGAGTTCCAATGCCGTCTCGTCTGCCTCCGCCGCCAATTTTGATTGCGACTACACGGACGACGAGGATGGGGACGATGAAGAGGAGGACGATGGGGACCGGCGATGTAGCCGTGGGTCCCACACCTCGAGCTCGGGTGGGTGCGGGCCGGTGATGGAGCTGGCAGTGCACCAAGACTTGAGATTGGTGCGGCGGATAGGGGAGGGGAGGCAGGCCGGGGTCCAAATGTGGACTGCAGTGATTGGCGGCGGAGGCGGGCGGTGCCGCCACAAGATAGCGGTGAAGAAGGTGGCAGTGGCGGAGGAGACAAGTATGGATTGGGTGATGGGGCAGCTGGAGAATTTGAGGCGGGCATCGATGTGGTGTAGGAATGTGTGCACATTTCATGGGGCTATGAAGAGTGAAGGCACTTTGTGTCTTGTTATGGATAGGTGTTATGGGTCTGTTCAGTCCGAGATGCAGCGAAATGAGGGCAGGCTTACTTTGGAGCAAATCCTAAGGTTTTGAAGTTTTCATTTGCTTTTTATTTTTTGATTGAAAAAAGTTTTGTATATTATAATTTTCGTATGCTCTGATTATTTTCTTGGTTTGTGTGGTGGTTGTGGATAGTTCAGTTCAAAAAGGTAATTTAGGCAATTCTTGTTGATCTCTATATAGTGGGTATGGAATGGTTAATGATTCTGAATAATCAATTGACAATCAAATTGTTTTTATGGATCAAGTTATGGGTTTTATGATTCATACCGATACTGTATTTGGTCATATTGTTTGACAGTTCAAATATAAAACTTATTTGAAGTGTTTGTGTCTTACTTGAAAGAGGTCTGGTAAAGTCTTTTGCAATAATGTTCTGTATGCTGGGTACTTCACGTGCATTGTCATGGGGAGCTGAGTTACATTGGGTTAGTAGTATCGTGCAATATCTAAAACTTTTCTTCTTCTTTTGTCATGTTTCTCCAAATTTCATATTTTCTTTGTCTTCCCTTCCTGAATGCAAAAATGAGTTAGGATACAAGTTATATTGCAGCCACCAAATTGTGATGCCTTCCGTTCCCTGAAATGTTGTTCTCACTGAAAGCTTTCAAGGAAGACAAATTTGTCCTTTCTGACTTAGCCAAACTTACTTTGCCCATTCCAATATATTCCTCCCATTTTTGGACAGTGAAATGTGGAATTGGAAACTTTATAAGAATGTTAATATGCTCACAAGGGTAGATGTTTTTTAGTTAATAGTAATGGATGGACACTATGGAACAGGTATAAATGCAAACAGTTGGGATTCTTTGTTGGATGTGGCATAACAAGAATTGTCCCCGACATGGAAATCAAGCTTATTCGAAACCTTTAATTCAGTAGTCATATACTTTCTTTAAATCCATTGAAATTTGTAGTAGTTAGATTTAACCTTGTGAGACTTAAATTTTTGAGCTTGTAGTAGCTTTACAGTTGTAACTATAAGCTGGATTTATTTATTTAATTTTTGGTAGTAGACTTTTTAATAAAATGATCTTATATGTTATTTTCCCCTTCAACAATCAACATAATAACTGGTTAATCCATTGTGTAGAAATGCATTTCTTTTGCATACACAGTGAAGCTTGCTTTAATTCCATATTTGGGACGCAGGAGAGGGATATACCTAACCAGAAAATAAGACTGATCTTGAATATCATTCTGATTTTCCAAATGCATCTGGACGCTGAATTTAGATTTGGAGAATAAATGTTGAAGAATTGTGTTTTCACTGAAAAGTACAAAACATCTATTGGGTTTTCAGTATAACTAGCTGCCAAATAGAGGTCGGATTTGCTTGGTACATCTCCTGTTTTTATCTGAAAAATCTTGAAAGTAGACAAATATGAATTATTATAGTCACGGATTTGTTTATACTTCCATTTTATACATGTTGAGTTCATTTGGTTTGAGGGTTAAAGTTCTAATTGAGTTAGAGGTTTACAAATCCAAGCTCACCAGTGTGTGAAATTACAAAATATCTTATTTTTGTAACTATTAACTGGCATTAACTCTTGTCTTGACGTTTTGAGTGCTTCCCATTTGTAGATATGGGGCTGACATTGCACGAGGAGTGGCTGAACTCCATGCGGCAGGTGTTGTTTGTATGAATCTGAAACCGTCCAATCTTCTTTTGGATTCAAGTGGTCACGCGGTGGTTTCTGATTACGGAGTTGCTGCAATTCTGAAGAAACCTTCCTGCCGGAAAGCTCGACTGGAGTGTGATACCTCAAGGATCCATTCTTGTATGGAATGTACGATGCTCAGCCCCCACTATGCAGCCCCAGAGGCATGGGAGCCAGTGAAGAAATTATTGAATCCATTTTGGGAGGATGCTATTGGTATTTCTGCAGAGTCAGATGCATGGAGTTTTGGTTGTACATTGGTAGAAATGTGCACTGGTTCCATTCCGTACGTGGAGCAACATACTGTATATTTGAAAGTTCTCATTCTTTTTCCCTTTATTGAATGATTTTTAGTTCAAGTTGAAATTCGTTGTGCAGATGGGCTGGTTTAAGCACAGAGGAAATTTATCGGGCTGTAATCAAGGCTCGGAAACTGCCTCCACAATATGCAAGTGTAGTAGGTGTTGGAATACCTAGGGAATTGTGGAAAATGATTGGTGAGTGCCTGCAGTTCAAGGCATCAAAAAGACCGTCTTTTAGTTCAATGTTAGCAACATTTCTCCGTCATTTGCAGGAGATACCACGGAGCCCTCCTGCAAGTCCTGATAAGTAAGAATTCAAAGTACTGTTTATACTCTTGAATTTTCTGGTATTTTTGTTAGTGGCATCTTGACTTAATCCTTGCTGATGCTGTTGGATGAAGAACAAATATTATATATATATATATATATATATATATATATATATATATATATATATATATATATTTTCAATAACTCGGGATATCTGACTATTTCCCAAGGGCAGAATGAAGAACATATATATAGAAACTGAGTCAGTGATGCTGGGTTTCTCTCAATGCGTGGGACCCAAACCACAGAGAGAGCAAGATCAATATATTGAAATTTATAATTTGCTAATTACGTTAGATTGAGTGACATCTTGAGTTTTTGAACACAGTGGTTTAGCTAAATTCTCTGGATCAAATGTGACGGAACCGTCTCCTGTATCCCATTCAGAAGTTTTTCAGGCTAACCCCACCCTTCTGCATAGACTTGTGTCCGAAGGGGATGTACACGGTGTTAGGTTAGTGCATTTCGTTCCCTATTTATTTGGGCTTTTTGTTTTTAAACCCAAAACTGTTGTCTTATTCTCCTTATGCCACACTCTTTGGTTATACAGAGATCTACTTGAAAAGGCTGCAGCAGAAAGTGATAACAGCGCAGTATTGTCTTTATTAGAAGCTCAAAATGCTGATGGCCAAACTGCTCTCCATTTGGCCTGTAGACGTGGTAGTGCAGAACTTGTTGATGCCATTTTGGAGCATCGAGAGGCGAATGTGGATGTCTTGGACAAAGATGGGGATCCTCCACTTGTTTTTGCTTTAGTTGCTGGATCCCCAGAATGCGTTCGTGCTCTCATTAACAGAGGCGCTAATGTGAGATCTAGGTTGCGGGAAGGCTTTGGCCCGTCTGTTGCTCATGTCTGTGCCTATCATGGCCAGCCTGATTGTATGCGTGTAGGTCTCAGTTACATGGATAATGAAATATCATGTTTAATGATATTTCATTTTTGCTTCATAAGGTTTTTGAAAGGTGTACTCTTAACATATATTTTGCATAATTTCAGGAGTTACTAATGGCTGGGGCAGATCCTAATGCAGTGGATGAGGAAGGTGAATCTGTACTACATAGAGCTGTTGCCAAGAAATATACAGATTGTGCACTTGTCGTTTTGGAAAATGGGGGCTCTAAGTCAATGTCCGTTTTAAATTCAGAAAAATATACGTAAGTACGAAATTGATTTTCATTTTCTTTAATTTTTGTTTACTATAAGAGTAATGTGCATATTTTTACCTCTCTGGTAATGAAATTCATTGATGATGTGTGGTGCGATATCAAATATTTGTGGATGTTTTTTTAATGGGCACAATCCACTGAGCCACAATCAGGTCTGAATAAAAAGTCATTGACTCATTTAGGCACCTTGTGTAGAATTTAGTGCGTTTTGAGATACAGAATTCTAGTTTCTTTGAATGTGAAGTATACAAATTGAATGCAAATATATTTATACGAACAGTAGTTAAGATATTCAAGTCTTAGAATGCAGTCAGCCAAATCTTAACCCCTTCATCTGGGCATAAAGCGTAGTTACCAGTGGGCATTTCCAGCTTTACCTCCGTTTATGTCTTCCAAACTAAGATCCATGATATTATGACTTTAATATGTTGTAGAATTAACTTGTCGGAGTCTTACATATGACTATCACAATGTGTAGTTATATTGATCTTGTTTACTGGTTAGCCCCATGTCAGCTCTTTTAACCTATCATGTTGGGTAGCATTCAATAAGAATCTGAATGTATTATTTTGATCTTTTTAAAACAGATCATATTCACAAGATTTGTAGATGCGGTACCCTGATAGATGTTTTTGTTAGCTCATGTCCAATAATTTAATCCAAGTAGAAAAGTCAAACATCCATATATATTACATTATCCACAAGACCCATGATAATAAAATTATGTAGATGAAAAGATTAATGTATCTGCCTCTTACAGAATGAAACATAATTCACTTTCGATATCATGATAATGAATGTCTCACTTGAGATTAATTATCTCAAGTCCTTGACACGATCTAATTAAATGTTTTTTTTTCACATCATAATAATACATCGGTCTCATAGATATATAATAGGTTATAAAGTGTAACATTATTCATCTGGATAATGTATATGTCTCACATATACATTACTGTCTCTATCTTCATACATAATTTTATATTCATCCTGAGTCTTGTTTGATAGATCTTGACGAATATTTTGAAAATATACAAGTTTTATGTAAAACAGACATGAAGTTATTGTTTTTATAATTCGATTAAACATTGTAGTTTATATTGAGTACTTTGATAAAATCAGTGGCATTTCTTTTCAACAAAAAAAAAAAAAAAAAGATAAACACAGCGGCATTAGCAACATTTGAAAAAGAAAAAAGAAAAAAAAAGAAAGAGTAAAGTCAGCCCATAAAAGTAGGCAGACAAGTCCTGAACTAATCCAAAGGAAAAAGAAAACGTTTGTACTTTTGATTGAGAAAAGGTTTGACTTGGGATCTCAGGCTAATCAACGAATCATATAATTTCTTATAAAAATACCTAATTATATAAGTACCCTTTCCTTAAAAGGCAGGGTTTACTTGGATTTACAAGTCTGGTGATGTGTCAGATTGTTTAAATGTATTTAAAAGGTGCAATATTGTTGGTGAAATATACTGATTGAGTCTGTTGGAGTCATTGGCCCATCATTCCTGAGCTTGTGATTCAGAGGACATGCTTAGTAGTAGACCTGACAATTGTCACCTTTTTAGTTAAGCATAATATATATATATATATATATTTCTGTAGTTTGATTGTTTATAGCCCAAAAGCATTTGCTTTTATCTATTAAAATTGTTAAAAGTAGTTGCATGGTTTTGCACTTGCAAGTAGTGGGTATTTGATTGAAACTACATAAAGATTTTGACCTCAATGTTTGATTGTCCTGTTAAATTCTTATCGTATCATAGACCATTGCACTTGTGTGTGGCAACATGGAATGTTGCTGTTGTTAGAAGGTGGGTGGAAGTTGCAACACCAGAAGAGATTGCCGATGCAATTGATATACCAAGTTCAGTTGGCACCGCGTTGTGTATGGCAGCTGCTCTAAAGAAAGATCATGAAATTGGTAATCCTAGATCCTTAAAATGTCTTGTTAATTGATCCAAAACTTTTATTTGTTTAGTGATTCTTTTTTTTCAACCAGGTTTAGAGGCACTTTTATTACATATTGATTACTTTTGGGATTTTGGTTGATGTGTGAGTATGGCATCCAATAATTGTTATATAGGATACTATGTAATCTATATATATATATATATATATATATATATGTACTTTTATCCTGAGACCTCCTTCATTTCCCATAAACCATCAGTTTTGTTAATTAATTGGGTTATGTGTTGATTTTGAGCTCTTAATCATTGTTATTTGGTGTTTGGAGGTTAGTGTTGCTATACTTGCAAGTTACAACAAGTCTTTATTGAGCTCAATTTGTGTTGTTCTAGAAAATCTTGTCTATAGATGTCAAATTTGAAGTCTTTCCTATGTGCATGCTTCTGCATATTTATATTTGTATGTTACAGAGTCTAGATATTCGTGCTTGTTTTATTGATGAATATTTACAAGCTCCAGAACTATAGAGTTGCATTGTCAAACAAATGATCAAGACTTCAAGCTAATGCAACAATAGACACAGAACTTCTAAACTATTTATTGTCCCTGTTTTTAAGCTGTTTCCGGCCATGCTGACATGTGGGGTGGGCACTTAAACCTTGAATCCCAAATATTGTCAGAAAATATGTGTGATGTTAAAATCTCTCTCTACTCTTTTCTTTTGTATTCCAACACAATCATATGATTTTCACATAAAATTTTTGTGGGTTGTGTATTTTGTCATTTACTTTTAATCTGAGACCTCTGACATCTTCCGTAACCATCAGGATTTGCATAGCTGGTAGGGTAAAATTGATTTCTTGCACTTTGTTGTTCTTGTTGATTTTTTCCGTTTTACATGCCTACTTAGCTGGTAGGGTAAAATTGATTTGTTCTGTTTTCCAGTGTTCCACTTAAAGTAAGAAGTAATTTATCTTATGATTAGTATTAGTATTTTTACTTGATGCTGCTTGTAGAAGGAAGAGAAATGGTGCATATTTTGCTTGCTTCTGGAGCAGATCCAACTGCTCAAGATGCCCAGCATGGACGGACAGCTTTGCATACAGCTTCAATGGCCAATGACGTTGAGTTGGTCAAGGTAGTCAAGATAGCTTTCAATTACATGACAACAGAATCTAAAACACATTTCTTGATTTTTGGTCACTCATCCTCTGTGCATTATTGATGTATCAACACCTTGGAAAATTCATTGCTAGATTATACTTGATGCTGGAGTTGATGTGAACATTCGGAATGTACAAAATACAATTCCTCTTCATGTAGCATTGGCCAGAGGGGCAAAGTCATGTGTCGGACTGCTTCTATCTTCTGGAGCAAATTATAATTTACAGGTTTCTCTTCAATTTAGTGAACTTCCTTTGTTGCATCAGTTATATGTTCTCATGGTATCTAATCATTTCTTGTTGATATAGAACTGTAATATGAGAAAAATACAATTTTATATGTGCACATGTGGAGGCAATCTAGTGAGGACCCAATTGGGATTTGCATATTAACTGTTAAGCAGATATGGTTGAAGATGTCTCTCATTATTAGCCGTTAAGAAGATATTAGCCATATCTTATCATATGAAAGTCCTCTAGGTTAGGCCCTTGTTGGAACGGAGTGCACACACACATACAAAGACAGCTTTTATCTCCTGATGATGCCTAATGACTTTGTCCTTATCTTTTTGCTACTTAAACCAGCTTTTTCTTTGAGTCATCATCAGCCTTATGTATTTTGGTCATTGTTATCAGGATGATGAAGGTGACAATGCTTTCCATATAGCAGCAGATGCAGCAAAAATGATACGTGAAAATCTTGAATGGCTTATTGTTATGCTTAGAAATCCTGATGCTTCTGTTGAAGCCAGAAATCACAGGCAAGTGCCAATTAAGGCATTGCTCTTTTTTGTGGTTTTACTGTCATTTGCAAGAGATTCTCTTCTTACAAATTTATATACTATTAAGTGTGTTTGAACTTGTACATCTAATTGTTTATAAGAAACAAAAATGATGACTAATAAAAATACCAGGTTGTGAACAAGTTATTAATGACTATCAGGCCTTTGAAATTTTGCATTTAATCTATTAGGAAACTGATTGGGAACTCCATAAAGGTGCCAAGGCACAGGGTAAGCTATCTAATATATTAAACAATTTAAAAATTTGACTTTGATGACAGCGGCAAGACATTACGTGACTTTTTGGAGGCCCTTCCCCGGGAATGGATATCTGAAGATCTGATGGAGGCACTTGTAAATCGGGGAGTTTTTCTGTCTCCTACAATGTGAGAAGAGATGATATCATTGTGTTGTTCTAATAGCATGTCTAATAATGCTTCCTTGCGACTAGTAGATTTCATAATTCTTGTTTTCTCTATGGTTTAGATTTGATGTGGGAGACTGGGTGAAATTTAAAAGAAGTATAACAACTCCTACATATGGCTGGCAAGGTGCAAGACATAGAAGTGTTGGGTTTGTGCAAGGCGCCCCAGATAAGGACCATTTGTTAGTATCATTTTGTTCCGGAGAGGTTCGTGTTTTGGCAAATGAAGTTGTAAAAGTTATTCCTTTAGACAGGGGACAGCATGTCCAGCTGAAACCAGATGTCAAAGAGCCCAGGTTTAATTCTGAACAGTTTCTATATTTATTCAAAGTGGTGGCATCTTATTCCAAGCTTTAATTGTTACATAACTGTATCTCGTCTCAAGCATTTAAAATGAAAGTGACATTAATGTATTTATTTTTATACTTTGGGCTGAAGGACTACTCATTAGTCCATAATTTATCCTCTTAATGTGAAGTAATTTTGAAATAAAATTGGTTAACATGAATACCAAAAGGGTTAAATTCAAGAAGATACAAAACAACAGTGGAGAAACATCCAACTAAACATAAAGTTTTTGGGGCATTAAAGTAAAAGATAAAAACATTATATAAGGACCAAGAATAAATATGATATATTTGTTCCTAATAATATTTTGTCAGCAACGTGGTAGACAATCTGTGTGAACTATAGAAATAAAATGGTTTGCTCATAAATGCAGAATCCTGTACTACTAGGTAAACGGCTGCAAAGGTTTAGATAAAAGCAAATATAGTGATAGAGACAAAAGTAGAATAGTTTGGCCATTTTTCTGTTAAACAACAATGAAACTTCACATGCATGCATTGGATCTCTCTCTTTTGCGTTTGCCATATTTAATTCCTTTCTATTGTCAGCTTTAGATATGCATCTTCTGGTATCTGCTTGCATGTAATCCTTATTCAAAATGGTTTGTAGTAAATTTAATGACTGACCTTGCTTTGTTATCAGGTTTGGGTGGCGTGGGCAGTCACGTGATAGCATTGGTACTGTATTGTGTGTTGATGATGATGGTATCCTACGCGTTGGGTTTCCTGGAGCCTCCAGAGGATGGAAAGCTGATCCTGCGGAGATGGAAAGAGTTGAAGAATTCAAGGTTGGGGACTGGGTTCGTATTCGTCCTACTCTTACAACAGCAAAGCATGGACTGGGTTCTGTTACACCTGGGAGCATTGGTATTGTGTATTGTATAAGACCTGATAGTAGTCTTTTGCTAGAACTGAGCTATCTTCCAAGTCCATGGCATTGTGAACCAGAGGAGGTTGAACCTGTAATCCCATTCAGGGTGAGTGAGATATGTTGTAAAGTGATAATTGATAATTGATAATTTTATTATATCCCCTGATGTTTTTTATGTATTCTTTTCAAACACTAATACATTGTTGACTTTGAAGATTGGTGACAGGGTATGTGTGAAGCGATCTGTTGCAGAACCTAGGTATGCATGGGGTGGTGAGACACACCATAGTGTTGGAAGAATAAGTGAGATAGAGAATGATGGCCTCCTGGTAATTGAAATTCCTAATCGACCAATACCATGGCAGGCCGATCCTTCTGACATGGAGAAGGTGGAAGACTTCAAGGTAATATCTAATTGTTTATTCTTATTATATCTTAAAAACAACAGGGTAGTTTTTTAACATGCTGCTTTGTATCTGCATGTTGGTATTTCCACCATGAGCAGGTAGGGGATTGGGTTAGAGTTAAAGCTTCAGTGCCCTCTCCCAAATACGGATGGGAGGATATTACAAGGAACAGTGTTGGGATAATTCATAGCTTGGAGGAAGATGGTGATATGGGTGTCGCCTTCTGCTTCAGGAGCAAGCCTTTTTCTTGTTCTGTCACAGATGTGGAGAAGGTGCCCCCTTTTGAATTAGGGCAAGAGATTCATGTGATGTCATCTATTACTCAGCCACGACTTGGATGGTCAAATGAAAGTGCAGCAACTGTTGGAAAAATAGTTAGAATTGACATGGATGGAGCTTTGAATGTAAGAAATCTCATCTCACGCATACAGGCAATATCTTGCATGAGTCGTTCCCTTGCACTCCTCTTTATTTCAATTGTTATGATATCAGATTCATCGCATATCATTACATATAACATATCAGATTGATGTACAAATTGATGTGCTGGCTGGGGACAATTTTAAATAAGTGGGCTGTTACTGTCATTGAAGTTTCATTTGCTTCGGGCCCATTCGACAAATGAACTTTTTCTTAAAAAATTAAATTAAAGAGAGAGGAGGAGAGGGAGATGAGAGAGATGAGGGATTTCGTTTTATGATTCATCTTTTCTCTCATGTCTTCCTCACCGGTCTCTGCCCTTTCTGTCCTTAACTAAAGCAGCAGAAAACAAGAAATAAATGACAAATATGCTTAAAGAGAGATCAGCACTTTATTTATGAGCAATATATGTTGTAGAACCATTTGTTATTTTATGTTGGTGCATGACAACTTCTGCAACTATGTAAGCTTAGTCCTTGTGTGTGCACGTGCGCACAATCTAACAGCAATGTCAAAAGGACCTTTGTCCTCATTAAATATCACTGTACATGAGAAGAGGTTTGGGTTATTTGATGTAGGTAAAAGTGCCTGGTCGACAGAGCTTGTGGAAAGTTTCTCCTGGAGATGCAGAACGACTCTCTGGATTTGAAGTTGGTGACTGGGTACGTTCTAAACCAAGCCTGGGAACTCGACCAAGTTATGATTGGAACAGCATTGGAAAGGAAAGTTTAGCTGTTGTACATAGCGTACAAGATACAGGTTATCTGGAGTTAGCTTGTTGTTTTCGTAAAGGCAGGTGGATAACTCATTACACGGATGTTGAAAAGGTTCCATGCTTAAAAATAGGGCAGTATGTTCGGTTCCGGACTGGACTAGTTGAACCAAGATGGGGCTGGAGAGGAGCTCAACCTGATTCTCGAGGCATCATAACTAGCGTTCATGCTGATGGGGAAGTCAGAGTGGCTTTCTCTGGTTTGCCAGGGTTGTGGAGAGGAGATCCTGCGGATCTTGAAATAGAGCAGATTTTTGAAGTTGGAGAGTGGGTGAAATTAAAAGATCATGCAAGTATTTGGAAATCCATTGGGGCAGGCAGTGTCGGAGTGGTGCAAGGATTGGGATACGACGGCGATAAATGGGATGGAACTACTTTTGTAGGATTTTGTGGGGAGCAAGAAAAATGGGTTGGGCCTACCTCTGATCTTGCTGGGGTGAACAGGCTCATGGTTGGCCAGAAGGTTAGGGTTAAACTATCTGTCAAGCAGCCAAGATTTGGGTGGTCAGGCCACAGCCATGCAAGTCTTGGAACTATATCCACAATTGATGCTGATGGCAAGCTGAGAATATACACCCCAGCTGGTTCAAAAGCTTGGATGTTGGATCCATCGGAAGTGGAGCTTGTGGAGGAAGAGGAGCTTCACATTGGAGACTGGGTTAGGGTTAAAGCATCAGTTTCAACTCCAACCCATCAGTGGGGAGAGGTGAGTCGTTCGAGCGTTGGGGTGGTGCACCGCATGGAAAATGAGGAGCTCTGGGTGGCATTTTGCTTCACAGAGAGGTTGTGGCTTTGCAAGGCGTCAGAAATAGAACGGGTTAGGCCATTTAAAGTTGGGGACAAAGTGAGGATTAGAGAAGGGCTGGTGACCCCACGGTGGGGTTGGGGAATGGAGACTCATGCAAGCAAAGGACAGGTAGTGGGGGTGGATGCAAATGGAAAGTTAAGAATTAAGTTCCGGTGGAGAGAAGGGAGGCCATGGATCGGAGATCCTGCAGATGTTGCTCTTGATAAAAGCACGTAACACAACTCATCCAACTTATGTTCTTCTCAATTGGCTCCTCCACTTTCAGGGGTTCTTGCCCTCTCTCGGCTTGTGCAGATAAGTGCGAATGCCATTGTGACCGCACAATGCGATCAGATCTGCTCCGAAACTATAACTTTGTTGTAATGGGCTCTGAAGGGATAATTTATTTGTTAATACAGAAGAGTACAAGAGATGGATAGATAGGAAACGGGGGGAAATTGTCTTGCCTTACTGTTAATTACAGGGGACGCAACGGAGGCAGAGAGAGGTGGCAGTTTGCCATACGTGTTTCATAGGTGTTGTGCAGTTGACAAGCTTTTGAGGTATATATATATATGAGGTTATTTATATTTATGTACAAATTGAACCCTTAATCTTGTTAGTTAATACATTCTTTTAGAAGCACTTAGTAGATGTTTTCTCCAAAACCCACTCAAGAGTGTTTTTATAACTTAGAAAACTGTCATGCCCAAGCAACAGATAAATGTATCAACACAATGTACCAACAAATTACAATTCACATATCTTCATATACTAAAAGTGGTACTACTCTACCGCATTGAACAAATAATTAGGTATATTCCTGGAAAAAAAGAGAGGCATGTTACTAAGTCATGAACCCACAGCCGTTGGATCATTTAAAAACAAATCACTCGGCTCGGTGCATTGGCATATGCACTTCATACATATGGATATTGAAGAAAAATCAAATATAGAGAGCCATTGTGATGCACTACCAACTTTCTAATGTTCCACAGACAACTTTTATCAACAAAGTCACATTCCATGATTTTTCTCAATTTATTTTATATATATGGTATTTGAAATAGGGGTGGCAATTTTCGATACGACCCGTTACACGATTCGAAACCCACACGGAAAAAACACGAATCGAATCCGTATGATTAAAAAAGGGGTCATTTTTAGGTCAACCTGCCAGTGACCTATTTATAAACGGGTGGGTTTCGAGTCAACTTGCCAACTTGCTAAAACACATGTTTAACCCGCTTATTAAACGGGTCAACCCACCAACCCGCTAAAATACCTATATAACCCTCCAACCCGCTAAAATACCTATATAACCTGCCAACCCAACACTTGTTTAACCCGTTTATTAAACATGTCAACCCGCTAATCCGCTAAAATACCTATATAACCCCCCAATCCGCTAAAATACCTATGTAACCCGCCAACCCATTTCTTTGTTTTTTCTTCATTTTCTTTTATTTCTCATTCTCAATTTATATATATATATAGAGAGAGAGGCAAAATACAATAATTATTTTATATAAAGAATAAAAAATGCAATTACTTAATTAATTTATCAAAATTCAGACTTATTTTTATTTTTATTTGCTACCACTTAGCAGGTCAACCGGATATGATTCGAAACCCACATGAGAAATAAATGGTTCAACCTAATTTGACATAGTATCAGTTGAATTAATTAATAATTAACTTTCAACTGCTCCTTTAATTAAGGTAGGGCTGTATTATTAATTGACTTTCAAATCAACGCCTGCGAGTTTAGGTGATGACTAAGGAAAAAGGAAAAGAAAATGATGTTCATTTTGTTTTTATTTTTTTCAGGTGAATACTCTAACAACTTTGCAGACAGTAGAATTATTGTTGTTGTCTTGTCAATGTCATCCTCCAACACGAACCAGGCTGTGTGGGTCCCACCTACCAACACAATTTGAAGTTTCTCAGCGAGAAGAAGTTATTGTGTGAACATTATTGAAGTTGCTGGAAGTATATTGATACTCTATTTTTTAATTTATAATTTATTTTATCTTGTTTCTCGAACTTCAAATACGAATCGATTTCTTTATAAATTAGTGAATTTCTTATCTGAATTTTTCTATTTTTGTTTTTACTTTTTTGAAGAAGAAAATGAGACATGACTGCTTTTCACATGTGAAAGCATCATTCATTATACTGCCTTAAAGATTGGTGATGACGAGGACGACCCCATTCCCATGTGAGGCCACTGAAAAGTTTGAAAAGTTTGTCACCCCAGAGAATAAAGTGAGTGATGTTTTAAAAGTTAATATTACGGGCAAATTAGAAGTTAATTATGATCACTCAACTCACAGCCAGCCAACGGAACTTAGATAAATACATAAAAAGCTTTCATACTGCCTTACCTGTATTTCCAAGTTACTTTCATCCAATTCCCTTGCAAAGAAAAGAAGAGAAAAATGGCTGGAGCTTTGATCGGAGAGGCCCTTATTTCTGCTTCCATTCAGGTGATTTGTGACAGAATTGCTTCATCCGAGTTCAGCGACTTATTTCGGCACAAGAAACTCGATCAACCTCTCCTCATGAAACTGAAGAGGACCCTGTTGACCTTGAACGCAGTGCTCGATGATGCAGAGGAGAAGCAAATTGAGAAACCAGTTGTGAGAGAGTGGCTTGACGACCTCAAACATACTGTCTTTGATGCGGAGGACTTGCTGGATGAGATCAACTATGAAGCTTTGCGATGCAAGCTGGAAGGTGATGCTCAAACCGACAATTTCACAAGTAAGGTGTCTACCTTCCTCCCTACTTCTCGTAATAAATTTTATCGAAGGACGAATGCTAAGATACAAGAGTTGTTACAAAGATTAGAAGATTTTGTACAACTGAAAGGTGCTCTTGGTCTGAGAGAAGATGTTGGGAGAAAGGTTTCAGAAAGAACTCCAACAACTTCCTTGGTTCATGAACCTTGTGTATATGGGAGAGATGAAGACAAACAAAATTTATTAAAAGAGTTGTTATCCGATGATGCAAGCGAGGAAAATGTGTCTGTCATTCCCATTGTTGGCATGGGTGGGGTTGGCAAGACAACCCTTGCTCGAATGCTTTACAATGACAATAAGGTGAAAGAGCATTTTACCCTTCTGGCTTGGGCTTGTGTTTCAGAAGATTACGATGCTATCAGGGTAACTAAAACTCTTCTTCAGTCTGTCACTTCAGAAACTGATAATACAATCGATCTCAATTTGCTTCAAGTTGAGCTAAGCAAACAACTGAGGGGGAAGAAATTTTTATTTGTATTGGATGACCTTTGGAATGAGAAATATGCTGATTGGAATGTCCTCCAAACTCCTTTTACTTCAGGGGCAAGGGGAAGTAAAGTCATCGTAACAACACGGAACAAAGATGTAGCATCTTTCGTGCAAAATGTTCCTATTCAAACCTTGGAATTGGAACCATTGTCGAATGAAGATTGTTGGTCAATTCTTACACAGTATGCGTTTGGAAATGTAAGCTGTAGTGCATATCCAAGGTTGGAAGAAATCGGCAAGAAAATTGCACGCAAGTGCAATGGGTTGCCTTTAGCTGCACAAACACTTGGCGGTATGTTACGTTCCAAGCTAGACTTCGAGGTATGGAACAGAGTACTAAACAGCAGTATTTGGGAGTTACCTCGCGAGAAAAGTGACATTCTTCCTGCTCTAGAATTGAGTTACCTTTATCTTCCAGCTAAGTTGAAACGATGCTTTATTTATTGTTCTATTTTTCCAAAGGATTATGAATTCAATAGAGAAGATGTTGTTTTTCTTTGGATGGGAGAAGGATTAATTTCCCAAGATGAGAATGCGGAAAAAATGGAAGAGGTGGCTAAGGAATATTTTGATGAACTTTTATCTAGGTCATTGTTTCAAAAGTTGCGGAAATCAAGTTTCGTTATGCATGATCTCATCAACGACTTGGCTGTGTTAAGGTCTAAGGGATTTTGTTCCAGGTTTGAAAGGAGGGAATCACATGAAGTAGAAAGAGTTCGCCATTTGTCATATGTTAGGGAAGAATTTGATATTGCTGTTAAATTTGAGCCATTAAAGGGGGTTAAGTGTTTGCGTACCTTCCTACCTATCTCTTTAAATCCATATTACTTTTACAGAAAGCATTATGTAAGTAAAAAGGTTCTACAAGATTTGTTGCCATCACAAACATGTTTACGGGTGTTGTCATTGTCAGGTTATGTGAATGTCACTGAGTTACCTGATTCCATTAAAAAGCTCATTCACTTGCGCTATTTGGATCTCTCCCGTACTGCAATTAAAAGGTTACCTAGTGTACTTTGCAGCCTCTACAATTTGCAAACATTAATATTGTCAAATTGTTCCTCTCTCATTGAATTACGTCCTGACTTGAGAAAATTGATAAATTTACAGAAATTAATGTTGGGAAATTGTCGGTCTCTTACTAAATTGCCTGTAGACATGTGGGAATTAATTAATTTGCATCATCTTGATGTGAGTGGAACTAAAATTGCAGAGATGCCAAAGCAAATGAGTAGATTGAAATGCTTGAGAACATTGGCCTCTTTTATTGTGGGCAAATCTACTGGGTCGACTATTGGGGAATTGGGGGAGCTTCCACATCTTGGAGGAAAACTTTCAATTTTGGAGCTACAAAATGTAGTTGATGCTAGGGATGCCTTGCAAGCAAATTTGAAGGATAAGAATCTCAAGAAGTTCGAGTTGAGATGGGGTGCTAAGGATGCGGATGATTCACAAAAGGAGAAAGATGTACTTGAGAAGCTCCAGCCTTGTGTGAATCTGGAGAAACTAACCATCAGTGGGTATGGTGGAAAAGATTTCCCGAATTGGCTAGGCGGCGCGTCCTTGTCCAACATACAAGTCATGCGTATTAGTGCTTGTAGTAATTGTTCGTCGCTGCCACCGGTTGGGCAGCTACCTACCCTCAAAAAGCTCTGTATAGGAGAAGTGAAACTTGTTAAGACGATTGGTGTTGAGTTCTATGGCAGAAATGGAGCTTCTCTAATTCAGCCATTTCAATCACTGGAGAAGCTGGAGTTTGAGGAAATGGCAGGGTGGGAGGAATGGGTACCAAGTGGAAGTGGAGGTTCAGACTTTCCTCGTCTCCAGGAGCTGAGTCTACGTTTGTGTCCGAAGCTAAGAGAAAGCTTGCCTTGTGATCTGCCTTGCTTGAAGAAGCTTTAACATGGATTACAAATCTCTTGAAGAATTGGAAATAAGTGAATGCCAAATTTTGTCATTATTACTAGAGACAAAGCTCCTGTCCAAACTCAGGATTTCGGATATTAATGACATACAGTACTTGCCCAACATGAATCTCCTGTCCGAACTTGAGATTTCGACTTCTAATGACATACGGTGCTTGCCCAACATGAATCGTCTTCAAATTTTGTGGCTATATGATTGTCCAGCCCTGTCGTCGTTCCCTGAAGATGGCCTACCCACTACGTTGACATCACTTTCTATAATCGGGTGTAGGAGATTAGAATTCCTACCTCATGAGATGTTGGCCAAATTAAGCTCGCTTGGCTTTTTGTATATAGTCAATAGCTGTGATTCAATGAGGATCTTCCCCTTGGGCATTTTTTCCAAATTGAGTTGGCTTGTAATTTGCGAGTGTGAGAATCTGGAATCCATTTCCTTGATTGAAGAAGATGGAGTTGATGCCAATCTCAGTCATCTGGAGATCGGAGACTGTCCTAATCTGGTGTGTTTTCCCCAGGGAAGATCTCTCACAGCCCTTCGGAAATTGAAGATGTATAATCTTCCAAATCTTGAGTCAATTGCAGAAGATGGGGGTTTGCCTCCCAACCTCCGAGATTTTAGAATTAACAATTGTGAGAGACTGATGGCTTCATCTTCATCAGTGGGAAACTACTGTAAGTGGGGTTTGCAAAGACTTGTCTCCCTTGAAAAATTTGAAATTGGTGGCAGGGGAAGTAATGAAATCTTGGAGACGTTGCTCAAGCAACAGCTGCTCCCTACCACTCTTCAACGCCTCAAGATCAGTCAACTTTCAAGTCTGAAATCTTTGGACGCAAAGGGACTTAAACACCTCACTTCTCTTTCTTTTCTGAGCATCTCTGATTGTTCTGCCCTGGAAAAAAGGTATAAAAAGAAGACAGGAAAAGCTTGGGCCAAAATATCTCACATTCCATGCATCGAGATAGGCGAAGAAGTGATCATATGATATGAGCTCTCTCTCTCTCTCTCTCTCACACACACATTCCTTGCATCCGATGTTTCACTCTCAACTCTCAAATCAAACTCAGGTATGTACTTCAAATAACTGGCTTAACTGGTTTTCTTCCAATTGAATCCAAAAACCAAAATACATATTATTTTTCTGATAAAAAAAACCCAAATACATATTGGATTTCCCAAATAAACTGAGATGCTGAATAATTAGTAGTCTTTTGCAGGACAGCATACCTTCTCATGGAGAGCTTTTCATTTGCAAGGTTTCTTTGTGTGCCATTTCCAGACGAGGAGTTTGCCATTGTATATAGCCTTACAATTGTTACAACGAGAGGAAACAGAGTGGGTTGCCTGGAATATCTCAATTTGACGCATTTCTGCATACAGGCATCGAATGTACAGCATTTTTAGGTACTTTCTCATAAGCTTAAGTTGTTTTATCAAGTTATCTATATCCTTTTCTCTGCGTGTAGATTTCATTCATGTTGTGATTGGAGTGCTGCTGTTTTTTAAATTCATTCATGTAATTGAACTTGCAGATTAATTTCTAAATAGTCGAAATGTTTCCTGGTGCCAAATTTATTTTGTTCCTACATCTAGGAATTGGATATGTTTTGCTCTTGTAGTTCTGAAAACTTTACAATTGGTGGCAGGGGAAGTGCCAATATCTTGGAGACGTTGCTCAAGCAACAGCTGCTCCCTACCACTCTTGACACTCTCCGTATCAACAAAATTACAAGGCTGAAATCTTTGGACAGAAAGGGACACCTCACTTCTCTTCAACACCTGCGAATCGAAAGCTGTCCTAGTCTAGAATTTCTGCAACTTCAACACCTCACTTCTCTTCAATGGCTATATATTAGTTGGTGTGACAGTCTCCAATTCATGCCAGAAGAGGGTTTGCTGCCATCTCTTTCTTTACTGCAGATCTACAAATGTTCTGGCCTGGAGAAAAGGTATGAGAATAAGATGGGAAAAGATTGGGCTAACATATCTCAAATTCCTTGCATCCAGATAAATGATCAAGTTTGTGTTTTTGTTTTGAAAACCCAGAACTCTACTTTGTCAACTTTGTTGGCTCAGCTTCCAAACTGGGGCCCACTGCCATCTCTCTCTCTCACATTCCTTGTATCCAATGTTTCACTCTCAACTCTCAAATCAAACTCAGGTATGTACTTCAAATAACTGGCTTAACTGGTTTTCTTCTAATTGAGTCCAAAAACCAAAATACATATTCTTGCTCTGTTGAAAAAACCCAAATACATATTTGATTGCTCAAATTCAGTGTCCAAATAAACCGAGTTACATATTTGTTACTATTTGTATCTCCCCAAGTTCATTGTATTATCTTATTGCATATCAGTGAATAACCAAGTCTTTATGGAAAGGGGTCTGCCATCAATTTTGCATCCAATCAACTTTTACTAGTTGTACCTATGCTCGCGTTCTCATATTGGTTAAATAGTTTCACGCATCTGATCAAAATCAATTTGTGCTCAACACAAAAACTCAATCTGATTTCTATTATTATTTATTATTTTGCTCAATAAAATTTCGTTCTATTTACTTTATTTCTCATTGGGGTTGTTTTATTCTGCTGATCACAACTTATATCCTATTTAAGTCTCAAAAGCTGAATAAATAGTAGTCTTTTTGCGAGACAGCATACTGTGGAGAGCTTTTCATTTGCAAGGTTTCTTTACATGGCATTGCCAGAGCAGGGTTCACCATTGTATATAGCCTTTTGTCTTTCTGCAAAAACAATTGTCACAACAAGGAGAAACAGTATATAGCCCACCTGGAATATCTTGACGCATTTCTGCAGACAGGCATCGAATGTACATCATTTTAGGTACTCCTTCATAACCTGTGAACTTCAGTTGTAAGATAAAAGTGGCACTATATGATTGTTATTATCTTTTTAAAGATATGAGCATGATATTTATCATTCATAATGTTCCAGTTCGCAAGGAGCACATTCATTTGGACTTTTCATACGTCCATGCCATTAATTAATCTTTGGACTTTTAATAGCTACCGCATATATGTTATCAACGGTTGCATCCTTACTAATATATATTGTCTTAGTAGCAGGTGCTATTTAGTTGAGGAGAGAGATCACTCAGCAATTACAAAATTTTCTTAGTGAATTAAGCTTGTTTAAGCTTTGTTTGTCATCTCTCTCCTTTTCTCTGTGTTTAAATTTTATTAGTGCTAATGTATTTAAATTTCGTTCATGTACTAATGTTAGGATGTTTAATCTCTGTTTTGCGGTTGTGTTGAGTAGTCTAGCTTATCCAGTAGATAACTTGTCCCCTGTTTTGTGATGTTTTTTCTTTCTTATGAAACCACGTGTCTTATCAAAAAGAAAAGGTTTTGATTGATACTTGTTGCTTATTTTGAACTGAAGAAGCCTACTTTTGACATAGGTGACATGGCACAAAACTCGCATTCGCACTTCCGTCCCAATTGGCATGCCGCCGCATCTTCTTTATACTGTTACCAGCTTGGAGCTTTTGTGGATATGTTCGGCTCTTGTACTTCTGTGTGCTTGACAAATCGAAAGTCGCGATTAGATCTTTTAGCAGAAGTTGTGGAGGTATACTTTCTTACACTTTTTTCCTTTCATTCTTTTACCTTATCACCTTCATAACTTTTTAATGACAGAGAGGTTGGGGTGGGGAAGGGGAAACAACAAGAGAGAATTTAAAATATCAGAGAATCAAACTTGCAGATTAATTTCTGAAGAGTTAATGTATTTCATTGTACCTAATTTTATTTTATTTTTCCAACAATTGGATTAAAAAAGTTAGGTACTATGCTTTGGACGTTTGTAAGATAGTTATTCTATTTGTTAGCATTTTCTAAATATAAAAATCAGTAGTAACAAAAACAATTTATTCAGTAGTACAGACTGTCATGTACATACATACCAAAAGGTTTTGTTAGACTGAAAAGATTGGCATAGGAAATTTATTCACGTGGTATAAGGAACCGAGTCATGAATGGAAATTGTGATCCAAAGCATATTGGTTACTTTTACATGACTCTTAAGATTAATAGTAGTTGGCATATCAGCTGAGGCCTTTATGACTGTATTATTAAATTGATTATTCTCTTATTGTTTTTCTACTGTTAAAGGAGTTAGCTGCACAGAATGAAAAACTACATATGCCATCTTCTTTCATACCATTTTTCAAAAGTCCATTCATCCCATTCTTCTTCAACAATGCAGGAAGTTGTGCTAGTCGCGTGGTTCAATGGAGGTGACTTTCCTTTGCCCTATCTCCCTGGTCCAGCTGCTGCTTTACCTAGTAGCTTTATATATATGCTTGTGTAGATATGCATATAATATCTTGCGTAGATAAATTCTTTCCTTTGCCACAAATCATTCCTTCAGCTGCAAAGTTCTATTTGATGAGACTTGAAATGTTGGATGTGTACTTGCAGACTCGAGAAACTTTCCCATGTTTGGAGGTCAAAGCAACTCATGTAGGCAACCATGCATGATTTCAGAGTCGAAGCTGATGACGTAATCATAAATTTCACCTTAGCTGCTTCACTGTAAATGCCTTTCTGTGCTCGCTTCTTCTGTAAGGGGCTATCAGATTAGTTTGTCAGAAAGATTTAATATGGTTCACTTTTTAGTTGCTTTCCTATTACCATAAATTTTCTTATTCCAAATTGGATTTGTAGGATCAAACCAAGCAGTTTCATACATCGCATGCATTGCGTCATCAGCATTTCAGACGGAAAATGGGCCTTGAATTGTCTTCTAGCCAATGGATTTTTCTAGTATCTGAAGTGCAATGGAAAATTACTGAATTGATCTACACAAAGAGTAAACATTTTTTCTGTTGGATGCTGGAAGTGCCTCTTATAAGTGGCTAAGTTGCAATATGTGGTGTCATCAAATACTCTGCAAAGGGGTAAGTCATCAAGTAACTTACGCTTTTAATTATTTGATGGGTATGTTATCTCAGTGCTTGTTATCTACATATGGAATTGTCACTGACAGGTCCGTCACATTACATCAGTCATAAATGGGATATGAATCATACACTTTGGGCTTTTGAACACTCAAATGGGGAGAGATATTTTGTTTGTGGATTAATATTGTCATATCCCTTGTTATTTATTGTATTTGAACACCCAATTGAGATAGATTGTTTTGTCTGTGTTATTTATTGTCATGTCCTTTCTCCTTCGCTTCATTTCTGGTGGTTGCTTACTTAAATATGTCCTTCAGCAGTTCAAGTTGACACCGGAGTTGAACAAGGATTAGGTCAGCTTTATATTTCGCGGTAAACACCTCTTTCTATATTTGTAACTGTCTACATAGATTAACTTATCAGCATGATTTTATGGTTGCATTTAGAACCTAAACATAAAAAATAAATTCCTATTATCATTAATTTGTTGATCAAATAAAGAAGAGCACAGTATATTTTCGATAAATAATGAAAAAAAAAAACACATTTACCCTTTCACAGTTCCACGTTAACTCGTAAATGGCTGCATCTTAGAACAATGGCACTGAATCTGTATAGCTCCTCTTCAATCTAAAGATTAAAAGTCACATGAGCGTTCTTTCGTCCTCTGTTGTTTATTTGATTATCTTTTGACTTTTGGAGGTGTTTTCAAATTTGAGAATCCAGTAAACGCAGTGTACATATATTGAAAGTATTCCACATGATTTTCAACAATAATATTTTCTCTTCAGATTTGCTGATGATTGCAACCCCTGCAAAGATATATGGTGAAGGAATCAGAGCTGACCGTGAGGGCCGCTGATTGCAACTGGCAACATGGTCCCATGGACCGTGAGGGCCGCTGATGCGCGATTTTATATATAGCTTTGGCTATTTTGTCTGAACAGATATTTTAATTCGAGCTTTTTTTTTTTCTCTCAATTTATGTCCTTCCACATTATTTCATTTCCTCACAATTTTCATAGGTATTGTGTTAATTTTATTTTACTTCCCAAGGAAAAGACTCAAGTGTTTATCCAATCTAAGTATTGCGAGTGTACGTTTACAATGATCAAAAGTTGTTTTATCCTAGAGGGTAGAATGTCATAACCTGCTACACCTAGATATTATCTCAAAGGGGTAGATCTACTCTTAAGGGCAGTAATTTACACACCTCAATCTACTGTTCGTGATCAAAAGAGAGCATCCACAACCAAGATTCTCCAACAGTGGATGCACTAATAACTTTCTAATGTTCCACAAACAACTTTTATCAACAATGTCACATTCCATGATTTTTCTCAATTTACTTTTTATATATGGTATTTGAAATATGCTTTTGAATAGCATACATTTCTTTTACTTTATGTTTTGAAATCTGGTCAGAGCCATAGATTTACAAAGAGATCAACGGCAATGGAGTCTGGTGCGTGTCGTTGTTGTCTTGTCTTGTCTTGTCATCCTCCACTCCAAGTTCCAACAGTCCAAACCAGTAGAAAAAGTGTCCCTTAAGCCGCGTGGGTCCAATTGCTGAAAGGATATGATGCTCTTTTTATTATTATTTTTAATTCTCAAAATTTCCAAATATGAATCAATCTTTATATGTTGTGAATTTTTTATCTGAATTTTTCTATTTTTGTTTTTATTTTTTTCAGAAGGAAAAGAGACATCACTGCTTTTCACGAAAAGCTTTCATAGTTCCTTATAAACCTGTATTTCCAAGTTTTGCTAGCTTAGCTATTTGAAAACCTTGGAATATTACTTCATCCAAATCCCTTGCAGAGAAAAGAAGAGAAAAATAGCTGGAGCTTTGATCGGAGAGGCTTTTATTTCTGCTTCCATCTGACAACTTTCAAATGCATTTACTAAACTAATATGACAATACTTCAAGCATCTTTTGATATTTTCACCCCATGCATCATGTTTATTACTCTATTCTTATATTATCATACATTAGCCACTGCATCATATCTGATTTAATACCCCACCACCATCATTTTATGCTATTCACTAGAAAAAGAGGTCACCGCTGTTTATTGTGACACTTTAGACGACGGTGATTTATCGTTATCTGTTAACCACTTAGACAATGATTTTACAAGATTACCGTTATCTATTTATCAATTCATACGATAGTGGATCACCGTCCTTTATTTGTTATTTTTTATCGTCTTAATGGTAATTAGACGACAATATAATTTCGTTACCCGTCGTCTAAGTGGTGATATTTTGTAATGGTATTTGTAGGTTTATATCCTTTTTTATTTTTTGGGGTTGTTCATTTGCAATTAATAGACTTTTTCATTCTCAAAAATTTAAGCTCAACAGATGCTTAAATTTTTGTCATCAATTTAACCAAAATACAAAAGAATTCTTCTAAGTTACCCATAAAACTCACTTCCAAAGTCTATGTATAACCCCCTAGAAATTCTGCTCCTTCACCACACATTTCATCAAAATCTCCTTTTGCGTGTAACTTTGATCAATTGTCTTCTCCCACCCACTAAAACATAATAAATAAAAAAGAAAAATTAGTCAATAAGTTCAACATCATGGTAACATATTTCTCAAGTCCTTCATATGAGCATTAAAAACTTAACAATATTGTTCAAAGAAACCCCTCGTTTTAGTCCATCAAAGGGCATGTGTAAATTGATATATTTTTCCATCAAGATGAGCATAACCGTTTTACTAATCACTGCTAAACCATACGAAAGCCGAAACAATGCAGGGGAAACAAGAAGGAATGAAAGAGAAGAAGAAGAGGAAATGCGATGCAAGACCTGCATTGGCCTAAAAATCAAGGCATTCTATAATTCCAAAATTTTTTTTTTTTGTTGTCATAATTCTATAATTCCAAATTACTATTACTTTTGTAAGAATGATTCTCAACACACGTGAAAGCATCATTCATCATTATCGACGACAGAAGACTCACAGCAACAGCCACCCAACGGAAAATATATAATACGGGCTTTCTCCATTACGGATTACAATAACAAAAAGCTTTCATACAGCCTCACCTTTTGAAATTTGTTAAGAGCCGTAGATTCACAAAGAGATCAACGGCATTCGAGTCTGGTCCACTTGAGGACCGTTGAATTGTCGTTCTTGTCTTGTCAATCCCCAGCATCCAATTTGAATTAATTAATGGTAATGACGAACCATCCCCCATGTGAGGGCAAAGAAAAGTTTAAAAAACTTGTCATCCCAGAGAAAGACATTTTTAAAAATTAATTTAAATTATCATCACTTGAGCTAAAAAACTCGAACACTGACAAGACAGCCAACCAAACGGTACTTGTTAAATACATAATGTATAATTACAATCACAAAAGCTTTCATACTGCCTTACTTGTATTCCCAAGTTGTGCTAGCTGATCTATCTGCGAAGAAAAGAAGAGAAAAATGGCTGGAGCTTTGATCGGAGAGGCCTTTATTTCTGCGTCCATCCAGGTGATTTGTGACAGAATTGCCTCACCCGAGTTCATCGACTTATTTCGGCACAAGAAACTCGATCAACCTCTCCTCATGAAACTGAAGAGGACCCTGTTGACCTTGAACGCAGTGCTTGATGATGCAGAGGAGAAGCAAATTGAGAAACCAGCTGTGAGAGAGTGGCTTGATGACCTCAAACATGCAGTCTTTGATGCTGAGGACTTGCTGGATGAGATCAACTATGAAGCTTTGCGATGCAAGATCGAAGGTGAAGCTCAAACAGCGGACAAATTTACCAACAAGGTGTGGAACTTCCTCCCTACTTCTCGTAATAAGTTTTATCAAAGCATGAATGTTAAGATACAAGAGTTGTTACGAAAACTAGAAGACTTTGTACAACTGAAAGGTGCTCTTGGTTTGACAGAAGTTGTTGGGAGGAAGGTTTCACAAAGAACTCCAACAACTTCCTTGGTTCATGAACCTTGTGTATATGGGAGAGATGAAGTGAAACAAAATTTATTAGAAGTGTTGTTATCCGATGATGCAAGCGAGGAAATTGTGTCTGTCATTCCCATTGTTGGAATGGGTGGGGTTGGCAAGACAACCCTTGCTCGAATGCTTTACAATGACAATAAGGTGAAAGAGCATTTTACCCTTAAGGCTTGGGCTTGTGTTTCAGAAGATTATGATGCTATCAGGTTAACTAAAACTCTTCTCGAGTCAGTGACTTCAAAACCTTGTAACAAGACAGATCTGAATTTGCTTCAAGTTGAGCTAAGTGAAGAACTGAGGGGGAAGAAATTTTTGTTTGTATTGGATGACCTTTGGAATGAGAAATATACTGATTGGAACTACCTCCAAACTCCTTTTACTTCAGGCGCAAGGGGAAGTAAAATCCTCGTAACAACACGGAACAAAAATATAGCATCTTTCATGCAAAATGTTCCTATTCACATATTGAAACCATTGTCGCATGAAGATTGCTGGTTCTTACTTGCAAAACATGCAAATGTAAACTCTAGTTCACATCCAAGCTTGGAAGAAATCGGCAAGAAAATTGCACGCAAGTGTAATGGGTTGCCTTTAGCTGCACAAACACTTGGCGGTGTGTTACGTTCGAGGCCAGACTCTGGGGTATGGAACAGAGTACTAAACAGCAGCATTTGGGAGTTACCTTACAAGAAAAGTGATATTCTTCCCGCTCTAGGATTGAGTTATCATTATCTTCCAGCTAAGTTAAAGCGATGCTTTATTTATTGTTCAATTTTTCCAAAAGACTATGAATTCAAGGTAGAAGATGTTGTTTTTCTTTGGATGGCGGAAGGTTTAATTCCCCAAGCGGAGAATGGGGACAACATGGAAGAAGTGGCTAAGGAATATTTTGATGAACTGTTATCTCGATCATTGTTTCAAACGTCAGGGAAATCAAGTTTCTTCATGCATGATCTCATCAATGACTTGGCGGTGTTCATGTCTAAAGGATTTTGCTCCAGGTGGGAAGGGAGGGAATCACATGAAGTAGAAAGATTTCGCCATTTGTCATATGCTAGGGAAGAATTAGATGTTGCTGTTAAATTTGAGCCATTAAAAGAGGCTAAGTGCTTGCGTACCTTCCTATCTATCTCTTTAAAACCATATTACAGTTATGAAAGTTATTATGTAAGTAAAAATGTTCTACATAATTTGTTGCCATCACTAACATGTTTACGGGTGTTGTCATTGTCTTGTTATGCGAATGTCACTGAGTTACCTGATTCCATTAAAAAGCTCATTCACTTGCGCTATTTGGATCTCTCCAATACTACAATTGAAACGTTACCTAGTGTACTTTGCAGCCTCTACAATTTGCAGACATTATTATTGCCAAATTGTTCCCGTCTCGTTGAATTACCCGCAGACTTGAGAAAATTGATAAATTTACAGAAATTAATGTTGAGAGGTTGTGAGTCTCTTACTAAATTGCCTGTAGACATGTGGGAATTAATTAATTTGCAGCATCTTGACGTGAGTGGAACTAAAATTGCAGAGATGCCAATGCAAATGAGTACATTGAGAAGCTTGAGAACATTGCCCGCTTTTATTGTGGGCAAATCTACTGGGTCGACTATTGGAGAATTGGGGGAACTTCCACATCTTGGAGGAAAACTTTCAATTTTGCAGCTACGAAATGTAGTTGATGCTAGGGATGCCTTGCAAGCAAATTTGAAGGATAAGAATCTCAAGAAGTTAGAGTTGGAATGGGGTGATGAGGATGCGGATGATTCCCAAAAGGAGAAAGATGTACTTGAGAAGCTCCAGCCTTGGGTGAATCTGGAGAAACTAACCATCAGTGGGTATGGTGGAAAAGATTTCCCGAATTGGCTAGGCGGCTCGTCCTTGTCCAACATACAATTCATGCGTATTAGTGCTTGTAGTAATTGTTCTTCGCTGCCACCGGTTGGGCGACTACCTACCCTCAAAGAGCTTTGTATAAGTCGAATGAAACTTGTTAAGATGATTGGTGTTGAGTTTTATGGCAGCAGTGGATCTTCTCTAATTCAGCCATTTAAATCACTGGAGAAGCTGGAGTTTACTGGGATGGCAGAGTGGGAGGAATGGGTACCAAGTGGAAGTGGAGGTGCAGACTTTCCTCGTCTCCAGGAGCTCATACTACACAACTGTATGAAGTTGAGAGGAAGCTTGCCTTGTGATCTGCCTTGCTTGAAGAAACTTACAGTGGAAGGGTGTGGGGTTTTACATGATCAAAGGGCCACTACTGCTACTAGTGTTAACATGCCTTACAAATCTCTGGAAAATTTGAAAATAGGAGACGGAGTCTCATACTTTTTGCGGGAAGGGTTGCCTTTAGCTGCACAAACTTTTGGCGGTGTGTTATCGTTACTAGAGACAAAACTCCTGTCAGGACTTGAGATTTTTGGTTCTAATGACATACAGTGCTTGCCGAACATCAATCGTCTTCAACGTTTGCAACTATCTTATTGTCGAACCCTGAAGTCATTCCCTGAAGATGGGCTACCCACTACGTTGACATTCCTTGTGATAGACAGTTGTAGGAGATTAGAATTACCTCATGAGATGTTGGCCAAATTAACATCGCTCGGGCTTTTGTTCATATCCCGTAGCTGTGATTCAATGAGGTCCTTCCCGTTGGGCATTTTTCCCAAATTGAAGTCGCTTTTCCTTCGGGATTGTAAGAATCTGGAATCCTTTTCCTTGATTGAAGAAGAAGGAGTTGATGAGAATCTCAGTCTTCTCAGTATCGAACACTGTCCAAATCTGGTGTGTTTTCCCCAGGGAGGATTGCCCACTCCCAACTTGACTCGATTGGATGTTATGGGATGCGACAAGTTGAAGTCATTACCTGAACGCATTCACACCCTCACAGCCCTTCGATCTTTGAAAATAAGGGATCTTCCAAATCTGGAGTCAATTGCAGAAGATGGGGTTTTGCCTCACAACCTCCGACATTTTAGCATTGAGAATTGTGAGAGACTGAGGGCTTCATCAGTGGCAGAGTACTGGGGTTTGCAAGGACTTGTCTCCCTTGAAAAATTTGAAATTAGTGGCAGGGGAAGTGACGAAATCTTGGAGACGTTGCTCAAGCAACTGCTACTCCCTTCCACTCTTCAACGCCTCGAGATCAGTCAACTTTCAAGTCTGAAATCTTTGGACACAAAGGGACTTAAACACCTCACTTCTCTTTCTTTTCTGAGCATCTCTAATTGTTCTGCATCTTTGGACGCAAAGGGACTTAAACACCTCACTTCTCTTTCTTTTCTGAGCATCTCTAATTGTTCTGCCCTGGAAAAAAGGTATAAGAAGAAGACGGGAAAGGCTTGGGCCAACATATCTCACATTCCATGCATCAAGATAGGCGAAGAAGTGATCATATGATATGAGCTGCATTCCTTGCATCCGATGTTTCACTCTCAACTCTCAAATCAAACGCAGGTATGTACTTCAAATAACTGGCTTAACTGGTTTTCTTCCAATTGAATTTGTGCTCAACAAAAAACTCTCAATCTGACTTCAATTATTATTTTTCTCAATAAAAATCTCGTTCTGTTTACTATGTTTCTAATTGGTGTTGTTAAGTCTCAAATGCTGAATAATTAGTAGTCTTTTGCAGGACAGCATACCTTCTCATGGAGAGCTTTTCATTTGTAAGGTTTCTTTGCGTGCCATTTCCAGACAAGGAGTTTGCCATTGTATATAGCCTTACGATTGTTACAACAACGAGAAACAGAGAGGCTCGCCTGGAATATCTCAATTGGACACATTTCTGCATACAGGCATCGAATGTACAACATTTTAGGTACTTTCTCATAAGCTTAAGTTGAGTCTCACTTGAGCTTGTTTAAATTGTATTTGATGCCTATAGATAACCTGTGAGCTTAAGTTGTTTGATCAAGTTATCTATATCCTTTTCTCTGCTTTTAGATTTCATTCATGTTGTGATTGGAGTGCTGCTGTTTTTTAAATTCATTCATAAAATGTTAGGATGTTTATAATCTCTGGTTTGCGGTTTTAGTTGAGTAGTCTTTGTTTATCCAGTAGATAACTTGTGCCCTGTTTTGCAATTTTTCCTTTTTTCTTTCCCTAATGAAAGCATGTTCCTAATGAAAAAAAAAAATGAAAAAAAAGAGAAAGAAAACAAAACAGTTTGTTTTTGGTCGAAAAAAAGAACAGTTTTCGTCGATGCTTATTGGTTATTTTCAACTGCAGAAGCCTACTTCTGACATAGGTGGCATGGCACAAACTTGCATCCTTGCTTCCTTCCCCATTGGCATAGGTGGCTTCTCATCTTCATTCTGTTACCAGCTTGAAGCTTGTGTAGATATGCTTTGCTCTTGTAGTTCTGATCACAAAAATCGGTTCACAAATGGAAAGTCACGATTGGATCTATTAGCAGAAGATCTGGAGGTGTGCATTCTAATATTTCTTTTCCTTCCATTCTTTTGCCTCCCTCACCATCATAACTTTTTACTGACAGAGAGGTTGGGTGGGGAAGGGGGAGACAATAAGAGAACTTTGAAATCTCTCACAATTAGATTAATTTCTAAATAGTTGACGTATTTCCTGGTGCCAAATTTATTTTATTCCAACATGTAGGAATTGGATATGTTTTGCTCTTGTAGTTCTGAAAACTTTACAATTGGTGGCAGGGGAAGTGACAATATCTTGGAGATGTTGCTCGAGCAAAAGCTGCTCCCTACCACACTCTTCACGCTCGCCGCATGAATGAAATTACAAGTCTGAAATCTTTGGACAGAAAGGGACACCTCACTTCTCTTCAACACCTACGAATGGAAATCTGTCCTAGTCTCGAATTTCTGCAACTTCAACACCTCACTTATCTTCAAAGGCTATATATTAGTTGGTGTGACAATCTCCAATTCATGCCAAAAGAGGGTTTGCAGCCATCTCTTTCTTTACTGCAGATCTACAAATGTTTTGGCCTGGAGAAAAGGTATGAGAATAAGACGGGAAAAGATTGGGCTAACATATCTCATATTCCTTGCATCCGGATAAATGATCCAAGTTTTTTTTTGTTTTTTTGAAAACCCAAAACTCGACTTTGTTGGCTCAGCTTCCAAACTGGGGCCCACTGCCATCTCTCTCTCTCTCTCTCTCTCTCACACACACACACACACATTCCTTGTATCCAATGTTTCACTCTCAACTCTCAAATCAAACTCAGGTATGTACTTCAAAATAATAACTGGCTTAACTGGTTTTCTTCTAATTGAATCCAAAAACCAAAATACACATTCTTTCTCTGTTAAAAAAACCCAAATACATGTTTGATTGCTCAAATTCAGTGTCCAAATAAACCGAGTTACATATTTGTTACTATTTGTATGTCCCCAAGTTCATTGTATTATCTTATTACATATCAGAGAATAACCAAGTCTTTATGCAAAGGGTTCTGCCAGCAATTTTGCATCCCATCAACTTTTACAGTTGCCAAAAAAAAAGAAGGTAAATTATTTAGAGAAAAAATAGGTTCATTTAAAAAAAATTGTTTTTCATAAAACAAACAATAAATTGATTATCAAAATATTTTTCAACACAATTAGAATGTACACTATTCATAAAACTATAATAAAATAGATTACTAGTAGTATAATTCATAGAAGGAAAACAACAACAAAATATTATTAAATAAACCAAAACGTTTTTTTTTTTTTGGGGTCATAAAACAAACCAAAACGTTACTAATACTTTAATGTTGAATTTAATATTTAATTTCAAATAAGTTTCTATATTAATTCCTACATCCATTACAACTATTTGAAGATCTTTCTAAATTCAACGTGTGTCATTAGTTACACCCCACATAACACGTTAACTTGTAAATAGGGGTAGTTTTGGAACCCAAAAAATGGAATAAATCAGATTTTAAGCTAGATTAGGTAACTTGCTTACTTGGATCACAGTCATCGGGTTTTATTTGAAAAAATTGGGTATTTTAAATAGAAAAATAAAGGAAAGGGTTGTAAGTGATTACACATGAATTTTATGGGTCTAAGCTCAATTTACTATAAATTTAATGACTGACCTTGCTTTGTTATCAGGTTTGGGTGGCGTGGGCAGTCACGTGATAGCATTGGTACTGTATTGTGTGTTGATGATGATGGTATCCTACGCGTTGGGTTTCCTGGAGCCTCCAGAGGATGGAAAGCTGATCCTGCGGAGATGGAAAGAGTTGAAGAATTCAAGGTTGGGGACTGGGTTCATATTCGTCCTACTCTTACGACAGCAAAGCATGGACTGGGTTCTGTTACACCTGGGAGCATTGGTATTGTGTATTGTATAAGACCTGATAGTAGTCAGGTTGAACCTGTAATCCCATTCAGGGTGAGTGAGATATGTTGTAAAGTGATAATTGATAATTTTATTATATCCCCTGATGTTTTTTATGTCAAATTTTCCAGGTTAACGGGCCCGAGGGCCCACTCCAACAACACCGATACTGTCCCCACTTTACCACCTGCACAATCCTCAGGTGTGGGGTTTTATCACAAAAGGCCTCGGTATTAGTTGGAGTGGGGTAATTCTATTTAAAGTACTCTTTCTCCTTCCCTCTCTCCGATGTGGGACACAATTGGTTTCAACATTTTATGTATTCTTTTCAAACACTAATACATTAATTGTTGACTTTGAAGATTGGTGACAGGGTATGTGTGAAGCGATCTGTTGCAGAACCTAGGTATGCATGGGGTGGTGAGACACACCATAGTGTTGGAAGAATAAGTGAGATAGAGAATGATGGCCTCCTGGTAATTGAAATTCCTAATCGACCAATACCATGGCAGGCCGATCCTTCTGACATGGAGAAGGTGGAAGACTTCAAGGTAATATCTAATTGTTTATTCTTATTATATCTTAAAAAAAACAGGGTAGTTTTTTAACATGCTGCTTTGTATCTGCATGTTGGTATTTCCACCATGAGCAGGTAGGGGATTGGGTTAGAGTTAAAGCTTCAGTGCCCTCTCCCAAATACGGATGGGAGGATATTACAAGGAACAGTGTTGGGATAATTCATAGCTTGGAGGAAGATGGTGATATGGGTGTCGCCTTCTGCTTCAGGGGCAAGCCTTTTTCTTGTTCTGTCACAGATGTGGAGAAGGTGCCCCCTTTTGAATTAGGTCAAGAGATTCATGTGATGTCATCTATTACTCAGCCACGACTTGGATGGTCAAATGAAAGTGCAGCAACTGTTGGAAAAATAGTTAGAATTGACATGCAATATCTTGCATGAGTCGTTCCCTTGCACTCCTCTTTATTTCAATTGTTATTATATCAGATTCATCGCATATCATTACATATAACATATTAGATTGATGTACAAATTAATGTGCTGGCTGGGGACAATTTTAAATAAGCGGGCTGTTACTGTCATTGAAGTTTCATTTGCTTCGGGCCCATTCGACAAATGAATTTTTTCTTAAAAAAATAAAATTAAAGAGATCTTTTCTCTCATGTCTTCCACACCGGTCTCTGCCCTTCTGTCCTTAACTAAAGAAGCAGAAAACAAGAAATAAATGACAAATATGCTTATTAAATAGATCAGCACTTTATTTATCAGTAAAATAAGTTGAAGAACCATTTGTTATTATCTGCTGGTGCATGACAACTTCTGCAACTATATAAGCTTAGTACTTGTGTGTGTGCACGTGCGCACAATCTAACAACAATGTCAAGAGGACCTTTGTCCTTATTAAATATCACTGTACATGAGAAGAGGTTTTGGTTATTTGATTTTGGTAAAAGTGCCTGGTTGACAGAGCTTGTGGAAAGTTTCTCCTGGAGATGCAGAACGACTCTCTGGATTTGAAGTTGGTGACTGGGTACGTTCTAAACCAAGGGACCCATATGCAGATATCATCATGCTACTACAATTATTATATGACAATGTAGATAAGAGAGGGGTGGAAATCCATAATGCAAGGGACCCATATCCAACTTTGGGAGGACCACCAAATTAATGTTGTGCATCTTGTTTTTATTTAA
Source organism: Prunus kanzakura (assembly GCA_020521455.1). Taxonomy (NCBI): domain Eukaryota; kingdom Viridiplantae; phylum Streptophyta; class Magnoliopsida; order Rosales; family Rosaceae; genus Prunus; species Prunus kanzakura. The sequence goes on along the minus strand of BPUM01000305.1, from coordinate 48,579 downwards.
CCATGTTGTATCGTATCTATGAAATAAAATGTTGATTTTCAAATGTTGTCCAAATTTTGATTTTGTTCACTTTCTTGCTTTTCTTCTCTTAACCCCTTACAGTACGTTTTGAAATTGGCGCATCGTTCCACTTGCGGACAGTAGAATTATTGTTGTTGTCTTGTCAATGTCATCCTCCAACACGAACCAGGCTGTGTGGGTCCCACCTACCAACACAATTTGAAGTTTGTCAGCGAGAAGAAGCTATTGTGTGAACATTATTATTATTTTTTTTGGTCTTGAACCATGAGGTGGTCCTGGATGGGCCCCAACTATGGGTGGCACCTTTAAGTCTTAACCACAACCCAGACTAATCCCCACTTACACCGGGTCGGCCCGTAAGGGGTAAAGTGTTGGCCAAAGTGGTGACTCCGTACGAGAGCAGGGATTGAACCCCTGACCTCTCTTAAGGAATGAGAGTGCCGAACCACTCACACCAACCACCTTGGTTTATTGTGTGAACATTATTGAAGTTGCTGGAAGTATATTGATACTCTATTTTTTATTTTATTACACGCTAATTAGAGTGAGAGATTTTATAAAAGTTGATATTACACGCTAATTAGAAGTTAATTATGAATTTATGATCACTTAGGCTAACAAACTCTAGAGCATCTCCAAGGGAGATGTCAAATATCAAACATCAAATTTAAATTTAATGACTGATGTGGTAATTTGACATTTTACACAGCTTTACACTTCACTCGATATGTCAAATTAAATTATTATTTTATTACATTTTATTGTTGATTTATTTTTAATTAAAAAGAATAGAAAAGAATAAATAATAAAATATTCATTTGACATCTTGCTTTTTGGATGTCAAAAATAACATCTCAATCTTCAGCCTTCATTCTACATCAGCTTTGACACATCTATTAGAGTGGTGTGAGATGTTATTTCTAGCTGTTAAATGTCTATTTTGCAAATCAAATATATTAAAATGAAAAGTAGAAACTCAACCCCACTAACCTCACAAATTTCTCTATCTTTCTCTCCCTTTTTCTCTCTCCTCCTAGCCAAATTCTCTCTCCTCTTTGCTAGATATAGAGAGCCATTGTGTATACTCTTTAACAACTTTGTTGTAATGATCAAACAATTTTCACATTCTATGAATTTTCTCAATTGTCTTCATATGATTTTTGAAAAATGCCTCGTCCGGTCCGGTCTTTGAATAGCCTACTTGATTTTGTTTGCTTTCCTACTTTATCTCTCTTAACCCCTTACTGTACCTTTTGAAATTTGTTAAGGGCCGTAGATTTACAAAGAGATCAATGGCATTGGAGTCCCACTTGCGGGCAATAAAATTGTTGTTGTTGTGTTGTCAATGTGATCCTCTAAGGCCATCTCCAGCCATAGGGCTAAATGTAGTCCCGGGCTAAAAATTTAGCCCCCCAAAATATTAATTTTTTAAAGAATAGTGCAGGGCTAAATTTTTCCATCTCCAGCCATGCAGGGCTATATTTTAGGATCCTTCATATTTTATTATTTTGAGAAAAACTATGGTACAATACTCATACATTCCACACTATATATTGTTTAATTTAATTAAATTACTATTTAGAGACAATATTCCATAATTTTTTGGACTGATTTTCGAGTGACACGTGTCGGTCCGGGAACAACTATCCATATTTCATATTAGATTTTAGGTTTTTAAATTTTAAAAATTAATAAAAATAAAGCCAACAAAGGCAATTATAAAAAAAAAAAAAAAAAAATTGGAATGGTTTCAAGTGTCTGACCTCCAACGGTCATGGCCCAAAATTTTTTATAATTTTTTTAAACACCAAACATCTAAAAACATGAAGACATTTGAAAAAAAAAAAAAAGGATGGGTTCAATGTTTTTATACTTTGAATTGCCCGTCAATTGCATAGTGATGGCAAGCCAAGTAGCCCTCCAACGGTCATCAATAAAAAAAATTTATACTTTTTTTTCAAACAACACTTCAAAAGTCTGACCACATTTATTATTTAAAAAAAAAAAAAAAAAAAAAAGGAGTGGGCTAGGTCTGACCAACGGTCATTTATCAATAATTCTTTATACATTGTTTCTCATATAATACGAATTAGGCATTCAAAATGGACCAGCATTATTTAATTGGGTTGTTGAAAAGCACATGTGTGGGTCCCATTAGAAATTTGGCCTAGCCCAAAGCTGGGCTATATGTGGCCTGATTGGAGGGCTATAGGGCCAAATGTGGCCCTCCAAATTTGGCCAAAATTTTCTTTAGCCCATGGCTGGAGATGGTTTTTGTATTATTTTAGGGCCAAATTTGGGATTTAGCCCATGGTTGGAGATGGCCTAACAGTCCGAACCAGGCCGTGTGGGTCCCACCCACTAACATCAATTTGAAGTTTCTCAGCGAGAAGAAGGCTCAGTGTAAACATTATTGAAGTTGAAGGAACAAACAAGTGCTTTTTTTACCCCAAAAAAAATAGGAACAAGTGCTTTCCTTCTAATTGTTGGAAGTATATGATACTCTATTTTTTATTTTTTTATTTATTTTATCTTGTTTCTCGAACTTCAAATACGAATCGATTTCTTTATAAATTAGTGAATTTCTTATCTGAATTTTTCTATTTTTGTTTTTACTTTCTGATGAAGAAAATGAGACATGACTGCTTTTCACATGTGAAAGCATCATTCATTATCCACGTTGATGGCAACTTTGCATGTATAGATTGGTGGTGACGAGGACGACCCCATCCCCATGTGAGGCCACAGAAAAGTTTGAAAACTTTGTCCCCCCAGAGAATAAAGTGAGAGATTTTTTAAAAGTTAATATTACACGCTAATTAGAAGTTAATTATGATCACTTAGCCTAACAAACTCAAACACTTACTCACAGCCACCCAACGGAACTTAGATAAATACGTAAAAAGCTTTCATACTGCCTTACCTGTATTTCCAAGTTACTTTCATCCAATTCCCTTGCAAAGAAAAGAAGAGAAAAATGGCTGGAGCTTTCATCGGAGAGGCCCTTATTTCTGCTTCCATCGAAGTGATTTGTGACAGAATTGCTTCACCCGACTTCATCGACTTATTTCGGCCCAAGAAACTGGATAAACCACTACTCCTGAAACTGAAGACTACACTGTTGACCTTCAATGTAGTGCTCGATGATGCAGAGGAGAAGCAAATAGAGAACCCGGCTGTGAGAAAGTGGCTTGACGAGCTCAAGCACGCTGTCTTTGATGCGGAAGACTTGCTGGATGAGATCAACTATGAAGCTTTGCGATGCAATCGGGAAGGTGATGCTCAAACCGACAATTTCACAAGTAAGGTGTCTACCTTCCTCCCTACTTCTCGTAATAAATTTTATCGAAGGATGAATGCTAAGATACAAGAGTTGTTACAAAGATTAGAAGATTTTGAAAAACAGATAGGTACTCTTGGTCTGAGAGAAGGTGGGAGAAAGGTTTCACAAAGAACTCCAACAACTTCCTTGGTTCAAGAACCTTGTGTGTATGGGAGAGACGAGGACAAACAAAATTTATTAAAAGAGTTGTTATCCGATGATGCAAGCGAGGAAAATGTGTCTGTCATTCCCATTGTTGGCATGGGTGGGGTTGGCAAGACAACCCTTGCTCGAATGCTTTACAATGACAATAAGGTGAAAGAGCATTTTACCCTTCAGGCTTGGGCTTGTGTTTCAGAAGATTACGATGCTATCAGGGTAACTAAAACTCTCCTTCAGTCTGTCACTTCAAAAACTGATAATACAACGGATCTCAATTTGCTTCAAGTTGAGCTAAGCAAAGATCTGAGGGGGAAGAAATTTTTATTTGTATTGGATGACCTTTGGAATGAGAAATATGCTGATTGGAATGTCCTCCAAACTCCTTTTACTTCAGGGGCAAGGGGAAGTAAAGTCATCGTAACAACACGGAACAAAGATGTAGCATCTTTCGTGCAAAATGTTCCTATTCAAACCTTGGAACTATTGTCGCATGAAGATTGTTGGTCAATTCTTGCACAATATGCGTTTGGAAATGTATGTTGTAGTGCATATCCAAGGTTGGAAGAAATCGGCAAGAAAATTGCACGCAAGTGCAATGGGTTGCCTTTAGCTGCACAAACACTTGGCGGTATGTTACGTTCCAAGCTAGACTTCGAGGTATGGAACAGAGTACTAAACAGCAACATTTGGGACTTACCTTACAAGAAAAGTGACATTCTTCCTGCTCTAGAATTGAGTTACCTTTATCTTCCAGCTAAGTTGAAACGATGCTTTATTTATTGTTCTATTTTTCCAAAGGATTATCAATTCAATAGAGAAGATGTTGTTTTTCTTTGGATGGGAGAGGGATTAATTCCCCAAGATGAGAATGCGGAAAAAATGGAAGAGGTGGCTGTGGAATATTTTGATGAACTTTTATCTAGGTCATTGTTTCAAAAGTTGGGGACATCAAGTTTTGTTATGCATGATCTCATCAACGAGTTGGCTGTGTTAAGGTCTAAGGGATTTTGTTCCAGGTTTGAAAGGAGGGAATCACATGAAGTAGAAAGAGTTCGCCATTTGTCATATGTTAGGGAAAAATTTGATGTTGCTGTTAAATTTGAGCCATTAAAGGGGGTTAAGTGTTTGCGTACCTTCCTACCTATCTCTTTAGATCCATATTACTTATTGGGCAGTTATCATTATGTAAGTAAAAAGGTTCTACAAGATTTGTTGCCATCACAAACATGTTTACGGGTGTTGTCATTGTCAGGTTATGAGAATGTCATTGAGTTACCTGATTCCATTAAAAAGCTCATTCACTTGCGCTATTTGGATCTCTCCCGTACTGCAATTAAAAGGTTACCTAGTGTACTTTGCAGCCTCTACAATTTGCAAACATTAATATTGTCAAATTGTTCCTCTCTCGTTGAATTACCTCCTGACTTGAGAAAATTGATAAATTTACAGAAATTAATGTTGGGAAATTGTCGGTCTCTTACTCAATTGCCTGTAGACATGTGGGAATTAATTAATTTGCATCATCTTGATGTGAGTGGAACTAAAATTGCAGAGATGCCAAAGCAAATGAGTAGATTGAAAAGCTTGAGAACATTGGCCTCTTTTATTGTGGGCAAATCTATTGGGTCGACTATTGGAGAATTGGGGGAGCTTCCACATCTTGGAGGAAAACTTTCAATTTCAAAGCTACAAAATGTAGTTGATGCTAGGGATGCCTTGCAAGCAAATTTGAAGGATAAGAATCTCAAGGAGTTAGAGTTGGAATGGGGTGATGAGGATGCGGATGATTCCCAAAAGGAGAAAGATGTACTTGAGAAGCTCGAGCCTTGTGTGATTCTGGAGAAACTAACCATCAGTGGGTATTGTGGAAAAGACTTCCCGAATTGGTTAGGCGGCTCGTCCTTGTCCAACATACAAGTCATGTGTATTAGTTATTGTAGTAATTGTTTGTCGCTGCCACCGGTTGGACGGCTACCTACCCTCAAAGAGCTCAGGATAATACAAATGAAACTTGTTAAGACGATTGGTGTTGAGTTCTACGGCAGAAATGGAGCTTCTCTAATTCAGCCATTTCAATCACTGGAGAGGCTGGAGTTTGTGGAAATGGCAGAGTGGGAGGAATGGGTGCCAAGTGGAAGTGAAGGTTCAGACTTTCCTCGTCTCCAGGAGCTGAGTCTACGTCGGTGTCCAAAGCTAAGAGAAAGCTTGCCTTATGATCTGCCTTGCTTGAAGAAGCTTAGGGTGTATGGGTGTGGGGTTTTGGATGATCAAAGGGCCACTACTGTTACTAGTGTTAACTTGGATTACAAATCTCTTGAAGAATTGGGAATAAGTGAATGCCAAACAGGTCTTTTGTCATTATTACTAGAGACAAAGCTCCTGTCCAAACTTAGTATTTCGAATTTTAATGGCATACAGTGCTTGCTCAACATGAATCGTCTTCAAAGTTTGACTCTTTGGGATTGTCCAACCCTGGCGTCGTTCCCTGAAGATGGCCTACCCACTACGTTGACATCACTTTCTATAATGAGGTGTAGGAGATTAGAATTCCTACCTCATGAGATGTTGGCCAAATTAAGCTCGCTTGACTTTTTGTATATATCCAATAGCTGTGATTCAATAAGGATCTTCCCCTTGGGCATTTTTTCCAAATTGAGGCGGCTTGTAATTTCCGAGTGTGAGAATCTGGAATCCATTTCCTTGATTGAAGAAGATGGAGTTGATGCCAATCTCAGTCATCTGGTGATCGCAGACTGTCCAAATCTGGTGTGTTTTCCCCAGGGAAGATCTCTCATAGCCCTTCGGGAATTGGAGATGTATAATCTTCCAAATCTGGAGTCAATTGCAGAAGATGGGGGTTTGCCTCCCAACCTCCGACATTTTAGCATTAAGAATTGTGAGAGACTGAGGGCTTCATTAGTGGCAGAGTATTGGGGTTTGCAAGGACTTGTCTCCCTTGAAAAATTTGAAATTAGTGGCAGGGGAAGTGACGAAATCTTGGAGACGTTGCTCAAGCAACAGCTGCTCCCTACCACTCTTCAACGCCTCAAGATCAGTCAACTTTCAAGTCTGAAATCTTTGGACGCAAAGGGACTTAAACACCTCACTTCTCTTTCTTTTCTGAGCATCTCTGATTGTTCTGCCCTGGAAAAAAAGTATAAGAAGAAGACGGGAAAAGCTTGGGCCAACATATCTCACATTCCATGCATCAAGATAGGCGAAGAAGTGATCATATGATATGAGCTCTCTCTCTCTCTCACACATTCCTTGCATCCGATTGTTTCACTCTCAACTCTCAAATCAAACTCAGGTATGTACTTCAAATAACTGGCTTAACTGGTTTTCTTCCAATTGAATCCAAATACCAAAATACATATTATTTTTTTGATAAAAAAACCCAAATACATATTGGATTTCCCAAATTCATGTCCCCAAATAAACCGAGATGCATATTTGTTACTAGTTTTATGCCCCCAAGTTCATTGTATTATCTTATTTACATATCAGAGATTTTTGTCAATTACATTTGGCACTGCTGTTTACTGGTCTCTTGTTATTTTCCGATTAAAATCATTTTCCAGAAAAAAAAAAAAAAATTGTGCTCAACAAAAACTCTCAATCTGATTTCTATTATTATTTTTCTCAATAAAAATCTCGTTCTATTTACTACATTTCTAATTGGTGTTGTTAAGTCTCAAATGCTGAATAATTAGTAGTCTTTTGCAGGATACCTTCTCGTGGAGAGCTTTTCATTTGCAAGGTTTCTTTGCGTGCCATTTGCAGACGAGGGGTTTGCCATTGTATATAGCCTTACAATTGTTACAACGAGGAGAAACAGAGAGGCTCGCCTGGAATATCTCAATTTGATGCAGTTCTGCATACAGGCATCGAATGTACAGCATTTTTAGGTACTTTCTCATAAGCTTAAGTTGAGTCTCACTTGAGCTTGTTTAAATTGTATTTGATGCCTATAGATAACCTGTGAGCTTAAGTTGTTTGATCAAGTTATCTATATCCTTTTCTCTGCTTTTAGATTTCATTCATGTTGTGATTGGAGTGCTGCTGTTTTTTAAATTCATTCATGTAATGTTAGGATGTTTAATCTCTGTTTTGTGGTTTTAGTTGAGTAGCCTTTGTTTATCCAGTAGATAACTTGTGCCCTGTTTTGCAATTTTTCCTTTGTTCTTTCCCTAATGAAAGCATGTTCCTAATGAAAAAAAAAAGAGAAAGAAAACAAAACAGTTTTCATCGATGCTTATTGGTTATTTTCAACTGCAGAAGCCTACTTTTGACATAGGTGGCATGACAAAACTTGCATCCTTGCTTCCTTCCCCATTGGCATAGTTGGCTTCTCATCTTCATTCTGTTACCAGCTTGAAGCTTGTGTAGATATGCTTTGCTCTTGTAGTTCTGATCACAAAAATCGGTTCACAAATGGAAAGTCACGATTGGATCTATTAGCAGAAGATCTGGAGGTGTGCATTCTAATATTTCTTTTCCTTCCATTCTTTTGCGTCCCTCACCATCATAACTTTTTACTGACAGAGAGGTTGGGTGGGGAAGGGGGAGGCAATAAGAGAACTTTGAAATCTCTCACAATTAGATTAATTTCTAAATAGTTGACGTATTTCCTGGTGCCAAATTTATTTTATTCCAACATGTAGGAATTGGATATGTTTTGCTCTTGTAGTTCTGAAAATTTTACAATTGGTGGCAGGGGAATTGACAATATCTTGGAGATGTTGCTCGAGCAAAAGCTGCTCCCTACCACTCTTCACACTCACCGCATGAATGAAATTACAAGTCTGAAATCTTTGGACAGAAAGGGACACCTCACTTCTCTTCAACACCTACGAATGGAAATCTGTCCTAGTCTCGAATTTCTGCAACTTCAACACCTCACTTCTCTTCAAAGGCTATATATTATTTGGTGTGACAATCTCCAATTCATGCCAAAAGAGGGTTTGCAGCCATCTCTTTCTTTACTGCAGATCTACAAATGTTTTGGCCTGGAGAAAAGGTATGAGAATAAGACGGGAAAAGATTGGGCTAACATATCTCATATTCCTTGCATCCGGATAAATGATCCAAGTTTTTTTTGTTTTTTTGAAAACCCAAAACTCTACTTTGTTGGCTCAGCTTCCAAACTGGGGCCCACTGCCATCTCTCTCTCTCTCTCTCTCTCTCTCTCTCTCTCTCTCTCTCTCTCTCTCTCACATTCCTTGTATCCAATGTTTCACACTCAACTCTCAAATCAAACTCAGGTATGTACTTCAAAATAATAACTGGCTTAACTGGTTTTCTTCTAATTGAATCCAAAAACCAAAATACACATTCTTTCTCTGTTAAAAAAACCCAAATACATGTTTGATTGCTCAAATTCAGTGTCCAAATAAACCGAGTTACATATTTGTTACTATTTGTATGTCCCCAAGTTCATTGTATTATCTTATTACATATCAGAGAATAACCAAGTCTTTATGCAAAGGGTTCTGCCAGCAATTTTGCATCCCATCAACTTTTACAGTTGCCAAAAAAATCATAGCATTTATCTTTTATTACTAATTGTACCTAAGCTCATTTTCTTGTATTGGTTAAATAGTTTCACACATCTGATCAAAATCAATTTGTGCTCAACACAAAAACTAAATCTGATTTCTATTATTATTTATTGTTTTGCTCAGTAAAATTTCGTTCTATTTACTTTATTTCTTATTGGGGTTGTTTTGTTCTGCTGATCCGAAATTATATCCTATTTAAGTCTCAAAAGCTAAATAATTAGTAGTCTTTTTGCAGGACAGCATACCATGGGGAGCTTTACATTTGCAAGGTTTCTTTATGTGGCATTCCCCGAGCAGGGTTCACCGTTGTATATAGCCTTTTGTTTTTCTGCAAAAACAATTGTCACAGCAAGGAGAAACAGAAAGGCCCACCTGGAATATTTCAATTTGACGCATTTCTGCATACAGGCATCGAATGAACATCATTTTAGGTACTCTTTCGTAACCTGTGAACTTAAGTTGTGAGATAAAAGTGGCACTACATGATTGTTATTATTACTTTTTTGAAGATGTGAGCATGATATTTATCATTCATAATGTTGCAGTGCACAAGGAGCACACACATTCATTCTTAGTAAATTATACTTGTTTAAGCTTTGTTTGTCATCTCTCTCCTTTTCTCTGTGTTTAAATTTTATCAGTGCTCCTGTATTTAAATTCTGTTCATGTACTAATGTTAGGATGTTTAATCTCTGTTTTGCAGTGGTGTTGAGTAGTCTAGCTTATCCAGTAGATAACTTGTCCCCTGTTTTGTGATGTTTTTTCTTCTTCTTATGAAACCATGTGTCTTATCAAAAAGAAAAGGATTTTATTGATACTTATTGCTTATTTTGAACTGAAGAAGCCTACTTTTGATATAGGTAACATGGCACAAAAGTCGCATTCGTACTTCCGTCCCAATTGGCATGCCGCCTCATCTTCTTTACACTGTTACCAGCTTGAAGCTTTTGTAGATATGTTAGGCTCTTGTAGTTCTGAGTGCTTGACAAATCGAAAGTCGCAATTAGATCTTTTAGCAGAAGTTGTGGAGGTATACTTTCTTACACCTTTTTCCTTTCATTCTTTTTAATGACAGAGAGGTTGGGGTGGGGAGGGGGAAACAACAAGAGAGATTTTAAAATATCAGAGAATCAAACTTGCAGCTTAATTTCTAAAGAGTTGATGTATTTCGTAGTACCTAATTTTATTTTATTTTTCCAACAATTGGATTTAAAAAGTTAGGTACTATGCTTTGGATGTTTGTAAGATAGTTCTTCTATTTGTTAGTATTTTCTAAATATAAAAATAAGTAGTAACAAAAACAATTTCATACCAGCGGTTGTCGTATTACAGACTAAATATCAGTAGTACAGACTGCCATGTACATACATGCCAAAAGGTTTTGTTAGACTGAAAAGATTGACGTAGTAAATTTATTCACGTGGTATAAGGAACTGAGTCATGAATGGAAATTGTGATCCAAAGCATATTGGTTACTTTTATATGACTCTTTAGATTAATAGTAGTCGGCATATCAGCTGACGCCTTTATGACTGTATTATTAAAATGATTATTCTCTTATTGTTTTTCTACTGTTAAAAGGAGTTAGCTTCACAGAATGGAAAACTACATATGCCATCTTCTTTCATACCATTTTGTCAAAAGTCCATTCATCCCATTCTTCTTCAACAAGGCAGGAAGTTGTACTAGTCGCATGGTTCAATGGAGGTGACTTTCCTTTGCCCCATCTCCCTGGTCCAGCTGCTGCTTTACCCAGTAGCTGTTTATATATATGCTTGTGTAGATATGCATATAATATCTTGTGTAGATAAATTCTTTCCTTTGCCCCAAATCATTCCTTCAGCTGCAAAGTTCTATTTGATGAGACTTGAAATGTTGGATGTGTACTTGCAGACTTGAGAAACTTTTCCTTGTTTGGAGGTCAAAGCAACTCATGTAGGCAACCATGCATGATTTCAGAGTCGAAGCTGATGCTGTAATCATAAATTTCACCTTAGCTGCTTCACTGTAAATGCCTTTCTGTGCTTGCTTCTTCTGTAAGGGGCTATCAGAATAGTTTGTCAGCAAGATTTAATATGGTTCACTTTTTTGTTGCTTTCCTATTACCATATATTTTCTTATTCCAAATTGGATTTGTAGGATCAAACCAAGCGGTTTCATACATTGCATGCATTGTTTCATCAGCATTTCAGACGGAAAATGGACCTTGAATTGTCTTCTAAGCCAATGGGTTTTTCTAGAACAGTGCAATGGAAAATTACTGAATTGATCTACACAAGGAGTAAACATTTTTTCTATTGGATGCTGGAAGTGCCTCTTATAAGTGGCTAAGTTGCAATATGTGGTGTCATCAAATACTCTGCATATGGAGTCGTCACTGACAGGTCTGTCACATTACATTAGTCATATATGGGATATGAAACATACACTTTGTGCTTTTGAACATTCAAATGGAGAGAGATTTTTTGTTTGTGGATTAATGTTGTCATATCCCTCGTTATTTATTTTAGGCTTATATGCTACAGTGCCCCCTGGAACATTGGTCAATTCTCACTTTACCCCCTCAAACTTAAAGTGACCCACTTTGCCCCCTTGACCAAGGTTTCGTGTTTCACTTTACCACTTTCCGTCAACGCCATCCAAAATTCCGTTAAAAAGCTGACGTGGCAGGAGTATATTGGTCAATTCAACTGAGCTGAGATTTTTCCCACCAATCTGAGGTTGTGACCTGTTCCCGTGGACCCCACCTCTAACGACTGATCTAGCTAAAACTGCTGATGTGGATTTGTGGACCCTATCTGAAACAAAAGAGCCGAGAGATGGCAAATTGAGATTGGGGATTTTAGTCAAGAAACCCCAAATTGGCTTCCTCCTCCCATAGAAGAAGATAAAACCCTAGAAATCAAAGGTTGGGTTTCCACGAAAATTGAAGATGAAGCGTGAAATAATGGACGGAGGGGAAGAGTTGGATGTGGCGGCACCGCGTTGCTATTGTGGAAAGATAGCTCGCTTACAAACTTCGTGGACTGAGGCCAACCCACTTCGAAGATTCCATGTTTGTCCAAACTCATCAGGGGTAAGTTTTGTTGTTCAAAGTCTGTGAATTGGTTTAAATTTTTTTATTAATTGCAATTAATGGTTGATGCAGAGGAGGAAAAAAGGATGTGGGTTTTTTGTTTGGGTGGATGTTGAATTTCCACCTAGAGAGAAGGCTCTGGTGAGTTGGCTACTTAGAAGACTGAAGGAACTTGAAAAGGACGTTGGGCGTCGTCAATCAAGAGAAAGAAAGTTAATGGGTTGGCTTATTCTCTCCTGGGTAATGTTTCTGTTGGTTTGGCACTTTCTGTAAAAGTTGCCACAAAATGTGGGCATTGGAATGGAGGAATTAGGCAGATTTTAGAAGTCTGTATTTTGCAACTGTATGTAAAATATCATGTATGGTACTTATGTAATTATGGAGGACCATGGTTTGATTTTGCAACTGTATGGAACAATGTATTTGTACTTATCTAATGAATGTGGTTTTAGAAAACAATGTGAGAGTCAGTTTATGGGTTTTGGTACTTGTGTAATGGTATCAAAAGCCTTACCAAAACAACAGTACCTCCAACACTTCCCAGTTTATAACATCAAAATTGCACCAAGCTGGAAACAGTTTATAACACTGATCTAATCATTACAAGTTATAATATCCATCAACTCCTCACAGTTTATAACATTACTTTCAATGAGGACCTAAGATCAAAATGAACACCAATAGTTGATACTATTGAAAGGGTTGTCCTTAACACTTGTCCTTAACAGTTGGACTTGCAAAATAACAGTGGAATGAAAAGGTGTTCATAAGAGGCATTAATAACAGTGGAATGAAAATGTGTTCATAAGAGGCATTTTAAGAAAACACATAACACTAGCACATCATTAGAATCTCCAAGGCTGATAACCATCCAGCAAATCCTTCCGATTGGTAAATTTCATCCGCTTGGCGGGAGATTTGAACCTCTTTTTGATTGTACCACTGGCAAAAGGGTGTGATGAGCTAGCACTTGGTTGAGATCCATGCACAGTTTGAGAAGTTTGGGCAGGTTGAGAAGATTGGGTAGTTTGAGATGCTGGACAAGCTTGCACAGATTCACTTCCTTGCACAAATTGAGATCCTTGCACAGTTTGAGAACCGTCATTCCTTTTGGTAAATTTAATCCTCTTTGCAGGAGACTTGAACCTCTTTTTTTTTGCAATTTGAGAAGCTGGGGCAGTTTGAGAAGCTGGGGCAGTTTGAGAAGCTGAGGCAGTTTGAGAAGCTGGGGCAGTTTGAGAAGCTGAGGCAGTTTCAGAAGCTTGGGCAGTTTCAGAAGGTTGGGTTGTTTCAGAACATTGGGCAGTTTGAGAACACTTGCCAGTTTCCAACCTTCTTCTGACCTATACATTCAAACACAAGGCAATTTACATCAACTACATCCCATAACTATTCCTCTAAATATGTATAAAAGGAAAGTCACTTACAGGTTGCTTGGCTCTTGATTGTCTTGTAACCCTTTTGGTTGATGTCGTGTCAATTGTTTTCTTCACCTTTGGTTTAGATGGGACCTAACATAAGAAGAGAATCACTTGTAAATAAACCATAAAGATCGAAAACAAATAAGTATTGCCAATGGTTTTTGGGAAGAAACAAACCTGACTGCTACTGCCTTCTTTTGCCTTAGGGCAGCTCCTCCTATTATGGCCTCCTTGTCTACAAAGTGAACACTTGGTTTCCAAGTTATACCTTTGCAACTTGGTGGCTGTAGGATTAGATTTGCGTGGTTGTTCACCTGCTGACGGCATCCTCTTCTTCCTTGGTCTCCCAGGTTGTTTGTGATAAAGTGGTGGCATCAAAGGAGGCCTATGACACTTAGGCCACAAGTCTTCACTTGTCATTGGGTGAACCATTGGACTATAAGCTCTCATAAAGGCTTCCTTCTTGTAACAACCATGTACATAAGCAATATGATCCCCATTTAATTGCCCAATGGCAGCACAAGCATGCTTACATGGGATCCCAGTGATATCCCATCTCCTGCATGAACAAATATGCCTTGCCAAATCAACCACAACTTGACTTCCATCATGGTTTTTGACCTCATATAAACTCTCCCCAGCAAGCTTTGGAATGCACCAAGCTGATTCTTTCTTCGTTTTCTCCAAAATGCCAAAAATTCTTGGACCAATGTCATGTTTCCATCTCTCACAAGATGCTCTTCTAGTTGCCATCAACAACATAATATAGTATCGAATCCTCTCTAGCATGGTTAAAATGGGTTTGTCTCTGACTTCTACAAGGGCACCATTAAAAGCCTCACACATATTATTCAAAATGATGTCACACTTGGAATAAGTTTTAAAGTGAGCTCTACACCATTGTGATGGATCTAAGGCCGCCACCCAATCAAATGCAGCTTGGCTCAACTCTCTCATCTTTTTCATCTCAGCATCCCACCATGGGATGGTTGTGCTCCTTGCGATTTTCTCCATTTGCAATTTCAACACCAATCCTCTATGACCAGCAAGCAAAAAATTTGCTTCTAAGTGTTTGAGGCAATGTCTGTGCTCAGCGTTTGGAAATTTATCATGCACTGCTTCAATCAAGCCTTTTTGCTTGTCTGTTATAAAGACATATCCTGTGCTGTTTTCAATTCCAAGGTCCTCTGCCAACAATTGACAAAACCATGACCATGTCTCATAATTCTCCACCTCAGCCACTGCATAAGCAATAGGATACATGCCATTGTTAGGATCCACACCAACAGCAGATAACAATTGTCCAGGGTGATTACCTTTGATATGACAAGCATCAAATCCTATCACTGGCCTACATCCCTGCAAAAACCCTTGTTTAACTGCAGCCAAGCAAATGTAAATCCTATGAAACCTTGGCCTTTCACCCTCCAACTCACATTTGATAATGACTGTGCTACCCACATTTGTCCTCCTTAGTTCAGCAGCATAATCCCATAATAACTCATACTGCTTTTCATAAGTCCCCTCAGTTATGGATGTTGCCTTCTGCCTTGCCCTATATATTTGGGATTTAGAAGCTATCACAGACAAATCTTCTTGTACCTGCTGCTTAAAACTCCCCATATCCCAATTATGCAGTCTAGACAGTTGAGTAGCATATCTCTGAGCTAACCATGTTGAGTTAGCATGAAAGTTGTGGTCAACTGTCCCACAATCATGGACGTCAACCAACTTCTTCACTTGAACCCATTCACTTCCATTCACTGCTGAAGCAAAACAAACCCAGTTACAATTCCCTGCACACACTGCCCTCACCCTATCACGATCATTGCATTTGAATTTAATCATCCTCCTGTTTATAATTGAATAGTTTCTAATTGCTTTCCTAAATAGGTCAGTAGTTGCAAACCTTAAACCCAGCTTAAACACAGGGTTGCGCATGTCTGTTTCCGGCCTAAATTCATGAAATTGAGGCAATTTTCTCTTCCTTTTCTTCTGGTTCCTATCATCCTCGTCATAGGAGCTATTATCCAAGCTCTCAACATCACTTTTAGCTACATCAGTTGACTCCCGATCTTCATCTACAGGGGCATTTGGGTCTTCAACTACTTCAGGGTGGTCTACATAATTTTCAAAGGCTTTATCATCCTTTTTCAACAACTCACATTCATCTTCACTCTGCTCATAAGCACTGTCAACAAAATCAGGGTCATCTTCCTTATCTTCTTCACTGTCTTCACTGTCCTCACTGTCCTCATTGTTCAGGGGCCCATCATCATCACTTGAATCCCAGTCTTCAACTGTGCAAGCAGGCCCATGATTCTTAGTAAAAGGCCGCCCCCCTTTATCATTGTTCAGTGGCCCAATATCCTCAGTAACAAGCCCAATATCCTCATTCACTGCAACACCTTCCTCTTCAATGTGTTGTACATAAATGACCACCACTCTCTCATAAGAAAGTGGTACCTTATCACACAAACTTAACAGCTCACCATCTGTGTCTATATCCACTACGTCATCATTTACTACTCCTTTAAGTGATACTTTCCCTATGTGCCCAAGCAGTTTCACTTGCTCCCACATCTCTAACATATTTATATACTCTACAGGACACCAATCCAAATATCCTACAGACCCTCCACTATAACACCACTTGTTCTGTTTGTTTTTCACAATTCTACCACCATGATGCACTTGAAAAGTGACCAACTCTTTGTCCTCTACACACAAACAAAAAACGTGTCTTTAACAACGACAAAATAGTATTCTAAGCCAATTATTAAAAGCAACACAACAAACATGTATACTGCATTCTAAGCCAATTTTCAACACCTACTAATAGAAAACAAAAAGGGGACCACATCAGGAAAGGTATATTGCATTACACCACACTGCCCCGACAGAACATAACACAAAAAGCCCTAAACACTATCCATTCGTACATAATGCACATCACAATCAGGTCAACATTTTTTTCCACATCACATGGCAAGATTCCTTTTCAGAAAACAGCCCTTTTCAGAAGAATCACTTACCGTACACAGGTTGCGCGTCTCCTGCTTCTCGCCAAACAGGCATCGTCGTCGTCGAGTCGCGTCGCTTCTTCTTGCCTTCAAGTTTTTGAAACCAACTCACAGCGCTCTCCCTCTCTCGATCGTCTGCTCGCTCGAACCCTAGATCTAAAATCCCCAATCTCAATTTTCCATCTCTCGGCTATTTTGTTTCAGATAGGGTCCACAAATCCACATCAGCAGTTTTAGCTAGATCAGTCGTTAGAGGTGGGGTCCACGGGAACAGGTCACAACCTCAGATTGGTGGGAAAAAACTCAGCTCAGTTGAATTGACCAATATACCCCTGCCACGTCAGCTTTTTAACGGAATTTTGGATGGCGTTGACGGAAAGTGGTAAAGTGAAACACGAAACCTTGGTCAAGGGGGCAAAGTGGGTCACTTTAAGTTTGAGGGGGTAAAGTGAGAATTGACCAATGTTCCAGGGGGCACTGTAGCATATAAGCCTTTATTTTATTTGAACACCCAATTGAGATAGATTGTTTTGTCTGTGTTATGTATTGTCATGTCCTTTCTCCTTTGCTTCATTTCTGGTGGTTGCTTACTTAAATCTGTCCTTCAGCAGTTCAAGTTGACACCGGAGTTGAACAAGGATTTGGTCAGCTGTATATTTTGCGGTAAACACCTCTTTCTATACATATTTGTAACTTTCTACATAGATTAATTTATCAGCATGATTTTATGGTGCATTTAGAACCTAAACATAAAAAATAAATTCCTATTATCATTAATTTGTTGATCAAATAAAGAAGAGCACAGTATATTTTCGATAAATAATGAAAAAAATAAAAATACACATTTACCCTTTCACAGTTCCACGTTAACTCTTAAATGGCTGCATCTTAGAACAATGACACTGAATCTGTATAGCTCATCTTCAATCTAAAGATTAAAAGTCACATGAGCGTTCTTTCGTCCTCTCTTGTTTATTTGATTATCTTTTGACTTTTGGAGGTGTTTTCAAATCTGAGAATCCAGTAAACGCATTGTACATATAATGGAAGTATTCCACATGGTTTTCAACAATAATATTTTCTCTTCAGATTTGCTGATGATTGCAACACCTGCAAAGATATATGGTGAAGGAATCAGAGCTGACCGCGAGGGCCTCTGATGCGCAATGTTATTGCAACTGGCAACATGGTCCGAAGTGGCAATTTCATGCCTGATGGCTTCAGAAGCAAAGCTCTAGTAAGGTAGTTGGTCGAGGTTGGGACAGGGATAATTTTTCGCGCAGCCGATTCTCAAAGTTTTTGTTTGCATATATGTAAGAGATTGGAGTATTTTTGTTGAAAGGAGATGACATGTTCCCTAGAATAGCCAATCTAAGTTCTTCCAAGTTTTTTTTATTTTTATTTTTCCAATTTAAGCAATCTGTGGTCTTAGATTGATCTGGTGGTGCAAATCAGTCCTAGTTTCTTTTCAAAAATGTCATCAATTGGAACCTTGTAATTGAGAGCAATATGCTAAATGTTGTTGGATTGGATCTATCCTCTTCATTGTAAACCTAATGTCTATGAGGCCTTCAAGGTGTTTATGCCCAAAATTGAGAATTTGTTCTATGAGTTATTTACACCAACACCCTTAAGGTTTTCGGTGTCTTCATAAAACCCCCTAAGGTTTTAAATATTTCCTGAATACAGGTTTTAAATTGATTTCACAAAACTCATTTTCGTTGATTTTTCGTTCAAAAATTAATGATTTTATATGATAATTTTCTCCAAATGACAAAGTTAGTCTTTGAGATTAGCTTGCACATACATTATTGAGGTTAATTTTATCATTTGTATAAGTTTTTTTTAAATATGAAATCATCAATTTTTGTATAAACAATCAATCAAAAGGGGTTTTGTAAAAATAATTTAAAACACTAGGGGATATTCATGTAATATTTGAAACCTCATGGAGTTTTGTGAAAATACCGAAAACCTCGAGGGGGTGTTAGTGTAAATTAACTTCGTTATATTCTAAGATTGAAGGTTTTTGAATTTTTATTTACTTTGACCATGTGAATGGCATATGATGTTGTTGTTAGGGGTATACTGGACTTTTGGTGGGGGGAGAGAAGGCGTTAAGGATTCGTCCTCAATCAAGAAAACATGTTTGCCGCCACATCGCATTGTGAACCTACCTTTCACAATGGCATATGATCTCTGCCTTTCATTGTTCTACCCACGCCTTCCAGCACAAAACACTCGAGCATCGGCGAGTGGGCTAAACTCCTAGCCACAATGGTGGCGACATCTCACCTTCTCCTTCATTGTCATCATGGTTGTTGTCCACCGCGTCGAATTAGCGTTGATTTCTCATCGCATTGGCCAACACCGGGATGTTCCTCGGCATCGACTGGTGGTACTTCACAGAGGACAAAGGCAAGTGGTTAAACCGATCGTGAGGCAGCTTCGGAATCGTTGGGATTAGCTTCAACTGTCAACTAAGTCAATAGACTTGTGGTAGAAATGGGAGTGGGGTCGGTCATTGGAAGATGAGGGCTCTTGTTCGGGAGAGTGTCGAAGATGTCAAAGCTTTTGGTTGAGAATAGACCTTGTGATGGGGATGGTGGTGATGGCTATGGTGGCAAGGGTTTGAAGAGATAGAAGAAGAAGAAGGGGTTGAGGAACTTGAAATGACGTTCTTAGCCCTCATTTCATTTTGATGATCAAATTGACGGACTATCACGGTAGGAGGACCTAATTAGATTGGAACTACCTGTTGAGTTCCCCAATGTAACTGCCTAAAAGAAAATTCGGAACTCAATTAAAACTTGAGATAAAGTTCAAGGACGTCAAAAGTAAAAAAACCCTATTTTAGCCTTGTGAATAAAATTTATAATTTTTATAAGGAGTTGGGTGTAAATATCAAGCTGGGTTAACTTAGGAGAAAGTTGGGTATCCGTATCAAAACGAAAGCCGAGATTAGCCAGAAATCAGCTGCTCTGTTTTTTGTCTCCGCGCCGCAGTTCATTCCCAGCGTCTTCTACTTCTACTCTGGAGGTCATTGCAACAAGGATAACATTCCAAAATCAACTTAGCTCAGGCCGCAGGTTTCAACTAGGGTTTTTCGATTTTCCAATAAAAATTGATTATCATCGACTTCTAAACATGGCATTGCTCTTCAAGTTGAAGAGCCTCAGACAGTGGCGGATCCACATAGGGGCAAGGGGGGTCAATTGACCCCTGCAAGCCCGGAATCCTCCATAGGAGCTGAAGAACTTGACCCCTGCAAATGCCCAAAATGTGTTTGATGAAATGCCCCAAAGGGAGGAGCAGCCATAGCCAAGAGCTGTGCAGCGCGCGCAAGGCCAGAACTTCTGTTTTTTTTTTTTTTTTGTTCCTGACGTCAAAACGACGTCGTTCCACTTAAGTGGTTTTTTTTTTTGGGTTTCTGTCGTCAAAACGACGTCGTTCCATTTAAGTGAATTTTTTTTTAAAAACCTGGCCAAAACGACGTCGTTTTGGCTCAGGTTTAACGAAAAAAAAAAAAAATACTTGTAGCAGCCCAGCAGATCGATAAAACAGATTGGGGAATGGGTTTTTCAGTCATTCCTCTCATTCAAACCCTAAATCCCCAACCCCAACCCCTAATGCTACTCAACTTTCCATGTTCAAATCTGTGGTGAAAGTGCTTAAATTGATTATTGAGGATGGCTCCACTGATAATATAGGTGAAGCAAATAGGTCATTGAGAGATATACAATCTTTTGAGTTTGTATTTCACCTATTTTTCATGAGATCTATATTGGGAGTCACAAATGATTTGTCACAAGCATTACAAAGGAAAGACCAAGATATTGGGAATGCAATGGCTTTAGTCAAAGATTGCAAAGACCAACTACAACACATGAGAGAGAATGCATTTGAAGCCTTGCTTGATCAAGTATCTTCCTTCTGTGGCAAACATGATATTGAGGTTCCAAACATGGATGATGCATATGTAGCTCAATGGAGATCACATCGGAAAGCTCCTAGAATAACACATCTCCATCATTATCGTGTGGATATCTTTATTCAGATCATTGAGTGGCAACTTGCGGAACTAAATCATCGTTTCAGTGAGGTAAATACTGAGTTACTTCTTTGTTTGGCATGTTTGAGTCCGGATGATTCATTCAGAGCTTTTGATAAACAAAAGCTACTTCGTTTTGCTGAATTTTATCCTCAAGATTTTACTCCCCGAGACCTCTTGGCACTTGAAGATCAGCTTGGGATTTATATTCATCATATGCGTACGAGGAGCGATTTTTCTCAATTGAAAGGGATTGGTAGCCTTGCAAGAAAAATGGTGGAGAAAGGGTTGCATAAAACATTTAATTATGTTTATTTGCTTCTCACATTAGCCTTAACTTTACCGGTTGCAACAACTTCTGTGGAGAGAGCATTTTCTGCTATGAATATTGCGAAAGGTCCACTTCGCAACCGGATGGGAGATCAATGGTTGAGTGATAGCTTACTTGTTTACATTGAGAAAGATGTGTTTATTTGTATTGATAATGACTCTATAATGCAACGTTTTCAGAATATGAAAACCCGTCGTGGACAATTGTAATGTGGTTTTTTCTATTAATTAAGAATTATAATATTATCGTTTTATTTTATTTTATTTTTTTGTTCTATTTTGTATAGAATTTTTTAACCTTTTAGACGTTGACCCCTGCAAACAAAATTCCTGGATCCGCCACTAGCCTCAGATTGGGTTATTCAATACTGTTTTCTACATTTGCTTCAAAAACTAAAAGGTTTGTTGTTGGAGATCGAAAACCCTCAAATTTTTCTCTTCAAAATCAGTTCCTCTGCCGACACTTCACCTCAGAAATCTCGGCAAACCAACACAATTTCAGTCACTTACCTCATAAACTCATGTGGGTTGTCTCCAAAAGCTGCAATTTCAGCATCCAAGAAGGTCGAGTTGCAAACCCCAGAAAGAGCAGACTCCGTCTTGGCCCTTGTGAGAAACTATGGACTCTCTGAAGCCCAGCTCTCAAAGTTTGTCAGGTTACACCCAGAAGTTCTTTTAGCCGATCCTGAGCAAACCCTTTTGCCAAAGCTTCAGTTTTTCATCTCTCTCGGAGTTTCAAAGGAGGACCTTGCCAAAACTCTGGCTTTCTGTCCAAAGATTTTGTCAAGAAGCTTGGAGAAAGAGATTTTACCCGATTATAATTTCCTTAGGAGTTGGATTCCTGAGAAAAAGGCTCTTTCTCTTTTGAAGGGCCGCTCGTGGTTTTTCTTAAATGGCCACTCCAAAAATGTGGTGCCAAATATTGATCTTTTGAGACAACTAGGTATGCCCCGATCATGCATTTCTCTGTTGCTAGCTCATTATACTAATGTTCTGATGCTAAAGCATGAAAGGTTTGGTGTAGTTGTGGCTAAGGTTAAGGAAATGGGATTTAATCTGGAAAAAGCCACTTCCGTGTCTGCTCTACGTGTGTTGTGTGGTAGGCACAAGTCAGTATGGAATCGAAATTGGGAACTTTATAGTAGTTGGGGTTGGTCCGATGACGATATTCTCTCTGCTTTTAGGCGGTATCCGCCATGTATGATTTGTTAAATTTAGGAGGATTGAGTAGAGAGAATGGAAACTTGAGTAGAGAGAATGTAGAGAAATTGAAGGCTGCTCATATTTTCTGATTTCAACAACTTACCCTTTGTATTACTTACAATACATTTATAACTACAAGTCAAGAGGTAGACAAGGCATCCCTAAGACAAGGAAACAAAGTTTCCCTAAGACAAGAAAGTAAAGCTCCCTAAAACAAGGTTCCCTAAAACAAGGTAACCATAAAATAGGGACTAGGACTTTGTGTATGACAAGATAGAAAGGTAACCAACTAATTAATCTATTACAAGCTAACACTCCCCCTCAAGTTGGTGCGTAGATGTCGCCAATGCCCAACTTGACCAGTGAGTTGTGAAATACTCTGCTAGAAACTGCTTTTGTCAATATATCGGCCAGTTAGTCTTCGGACTTGACAAACGGAAGTTGAATTTCTTTGTTTTCAAGTTTCTCTTTAATGAAGTGTCGATCCACTTCAACATGTTTAGTGCGATCATGCTGAACTGGATTATGGGCAATGGATATGGCAGCCTTGTTATCACACAGTAGATGCATTCCTAATGTAGGTGCAAATCCAATCTCTGTAAGCAATTGCTTTAACCAAAGGAGTTCGCAAATTCCTTTGGTCATTCCTCGAAATTCAGCTTCTGCACTAGACAAGGCAACGACTTTTTGTTTCTTGCTTCTCCAAGTAACCAAGTTACCTCCCACAAATGTGAAGTAACCTGATGTTGATCGTCTATCAGTGACATTTCCCGCCCAATCCGCATCGGTATAGCCACTGATATTCAGATGACCATTTCTAGAGAACATAAGTCCTTTTCCTGGTGCTGACTTCAAATATTTAAGAATCCGAAGAACTGCATCCATATGATCTTCACTTGGACAATGCATAAACTGACTAGCAACACTTACAGCATATGCGATGTCAGGCCGAGTATGGGACAAGTAGATCAATCGCCCCACTAACCTTTGATATCTTTCTTTGTTAGTGGGTATCTGATTGGGATATTCCCCAAGGTGGTGATTCTGAACGATTGGAGTGTCCACAAGTTTGCAATCTAGCATCCCTGTTTCTGCCAATAAATCTAGAACGTACTTTCTCTGAGAGAGAAATATGCCTCGCTGTGATCGAGCAACTTCAATGCCCAAGAAGTACTTGAGTCCACCAAGATTTTTCATTTCAAATTCCTTTGCCAAACATTTTTGTAATTGAGAGATTTCCTGCGTATCATTCCCAGTAATAATCATATCATCAACATAAATGATTAGAGCCGTTACCTTCCCTCCTTGGTGTTTTAAGAACAGAGTATGGTCAGAGTTACTCTGCGTAAAACCATAAGTCTTCATAGCCAAGGTAAAACGCCCAAACCATGCCCGGGGAGATTGCTTCAATCCATATAATGCCTTTCGTAATCTACACACCACATTAGCATGAGTGGATGTAACATATCCTGATGGGATATCCATGTATACTTCTTCTGAGAGTTCTCCATGCAAGAAGGCATTTTTTACATCAAATTGGTGGAGAGGCCAATCAAGATTTGCTGCAATGGACAATAGCACTCGAACAGTGTTAAGTTTTGCAACAGGGGCAAATGTTTCTTCGTAGTCAATACCATAAGTTTGTGTGTATCCCTTTGCCACAAGCCTTGCTTTGTATCGTTCAATGGACCCATCAGCATTATATTTCAAGGTGTAAACCCATCTGCATCCCACAGTCCTTTTTCCTTGAGGTAAGGTCTCCAGTGTCCATGTGTGATTTTTCTCCAGAGCTTGCATCTCCTCCTTCATTGCTTGAACGCATTTTGAATCCTTCAGTGCTTCACTTACTTTTGTTGGAATATGAATTGCGGATAACTGATGGACAAAGCCCTGGAGAGGTTCATATAATTTTCCAGTAGACACATAGTTGGCAATTGGATATTTTGATGCCTTGCCACCATCCGGTGAGTACCGAATTGGTGGTTTTCCACGGTTCTGTCTAACAGGTAATTGATATTTAACAGTTTCATCAGCTAAAGCAGTAGATGTAATAGAATCACTTACCTCAGGAGTATTCTCAGGAGATTGATCAGAGGGTACTGAGATGTGAGGGGGGTCTTCATCAGTCTCGTTGGCAAAATAGGAAGAAATATCATGTTCTTGGCGGGCTGGCGACCGGTCGCTGGGTTCCTGGCGACCGGTCGCTTTTGGGCAGTTTCTAACTCCAGCTTCAGAGTTTTCTGACGACCGGTCGCTGGGCTCCTGGCGACCGGTCGCTTTTGGGCAGAGTTGAAATTCAGCTTCAGGACTTGATGGCGACCGGTCGCTGGGCTCCTGGCGACCGGTGGTTTTTGGACAGGTTCGAAATTGAGCTTCAGGACTTGATGGCGACCGGTCACTGGGCTCCTGGCGACCGGTGGTTTTTGGATAGGTTCGAAATTCTGCTTCAGGACTTGATGGCGACCGGTCGCTGGGCTCCTGGCGACCGGTCGTTTTTGGACAGGTTCGAAATTCTACTTCAGGATCTTCTGGCGACCGGTTGCGGGGCTCCTGGCGACCGGTCGCTTGGCTCCAATTCCGAAACTCAACTTCATTGCTTTGGTTTGTTTTTCTCCAATCTTCAGGTCCTTGAATTTCCAGAGCCTCCTTGTTCATCGGATCATGGAAGAACATCTCAGACTCCATAAAGGTGACATCCAAAGTGACATACATACGACGGCTGGAGGGGTGATAACACCGATATCCTTTCTGATGAGCGGCATAGCCTACGAAAACACATCTAAGAGCACATGGATCAAGTTTGCCACGTTGATTCTTATGGAGGTGGACGAATGCCACACAACCAAAGACTCGGGGCAGAAGCATCTGAACGGAGGGCACGGGCCCATGTTGGGCAAGTGCTTGTAATGGAGTCTGGAAGTCTAAAACTTTGGATGGCATTCGGTTGATGAGGTAGACTGCGGTAACTATAGCATCATCCCAATGGTGGCGAGGAACATGAGCTCCAATCAAAAGGGCTCGTGCTGTTTCAAGGAGGTGTCGGTTTTTTCGTTCCGCAACACCATTCTGTTGGGGAGTTTGAGGACAAGTGGTTTCATGGATGATGCCATGCATTTTGAAGTAAGTCTGAAAATCATGGTTGATATATTCCCCCCCATTGTCAGAACGAAGGACTTGAATCTTGGTAGAGAATTGAGTTTCAATTTGCTTATGAAATGACTGAAATATAGGGAACACATCAGTTTTATTTTTCATCATGAAGAGCCAAGTCATGCGGGTACAATCATCTACAAATGTGATAAACCACCGGAAGCCAGAAGTTGTAGAGATAGGTGAAGGACCCCAAACATCAGAATGTATCAAAGCAAATGGAGTAACACTTTTATTTGTACTTAATGGATAAGAGGCTCTGTGGCTCTTTACTAAGATACAAGTATCACATTGGAAATCAGTGGTACAGGAACTCGAAAACAAATCTGGAAATAGATGTCTCATATAGCCAAAAGACGGATGACCCAAACGCTGGTGCCGTAGCCAAAGTTGTCGATCCTTCCAAGTCAATGAGTGCTTCACACTATGTGCCTTTCCCATACTGAAATCATCCACATAGTACAACCCCCCTCTCTTAGTACCACGACCAATGATCTCCTTGGTGAGAATATCCTGAAATAAACAGAAGTCGGGATACATGAGTACACAACAATTTAGTTGCTCAGTAGCATGGCCAACAGACATCAATTTATTAGACAACGATGGAACAAGCAAAGTATTTTGAAGAGTAAGAGATGGAGAGAGGCCAATGGTTCCAGCACCGACCACAGGAGAAGTAACACCATTTGCGTTGGCAATACTTGTTCGTTGTGGTGTAGTTGTACTTAAAAAATCGGTTGGATCAAACGTCATATGATCGGTTGCGCCAGAATCAATTATCCAGCCCGTTGAATTTCCATCATCCGAAGTATGGAATACATAGCCAGAGTCACTACTTGCAGCTTCATATCTTTTTTGATCTTTTTCATATCGTGTAGTTTCAGTCGGGGTTGAGGTTTGGATCATCGGGGTCGGTTGGTTGGGTTGGCGACAATACTTAGTCCAGGTAAGGCCAATCGGTCGGGTCGGTGTCTGGGTCGGGATCGGTGTCTTCAATGCTTCTAGGTAGGTAGGTTGAGAAGAGTTGGTGGTGCTATTTCTAGCAGGGAAAAAAACATCTTCTCCCATGGAGGTAGCAAAGATTCAGAATAAGAGTCAGCAATTCCAAGATCGCTGCTCTGATACCATGTTAAATTTAGGAGGATTGAGTAGAGATAATGGAAACTTGAGTAGAGAGAATGCAGAGAAATTGAAGGCTGCTCATATTTTCTGATTTCAACAACTTACCCTTTGTATTACTTACAATACATTTATAACTACAAGTCAAGAGGTAGACAAGGCATCCCTAAGACAAGGAAACAAAGTTTCCCTAAGACAAGAAAGTAAAGCTCCCTAAAACAAGGTAACCATAAAATAAGGACTAGGACTTTGTGTATGACAAGATAGAAAGGTAACCAACTAATTAATCTTTTTCATATCGTGTAGTTTCAGTCGGGGTTGAGGTCTGGATCATCGAGGTCGGTTGGTTGGGTTGGCGACAATACTTAGTCCAGGTGAGGCCAATCGGTCGGGTCGGTGTCTGGGTCGGGATTGGTGTCTTCAATGCTTCTAGGTAGGTAGGTTGAGAAGAGTTGGTGGTGCTATTTCTAGCAGGGAAAAAAACATCTTCTCCCATGGAGGTAGCAAAGATTCAGAATAAGAGTCAGCAATTCCAAGATCGCTGCTCTGATACCATGTTAAATTTAGGAGGATTGAGTAGAGAGAATGGAAACTTGAGTAGAGAGAATGCAGAGAAATTGAAGGCTGCTCATATTTTCTGATTTCAACAACTTACCTACAATACATTTATAACTACAAGTCAAGAGGTAGACAAGGCATCCCTAAGACAAGGAAACAAAGTTTCCCTAAGACAAGAAAGTAAAGCTCCCTAAAACAAGGTAACCATAAAATAAGGACTAGGACTTTGTGTATGACAAGATAGAAAGGTAACCAACTAATTAATCTATTACAAGCTAACATGATTCACTCGGAGAAGAAGGTAATGGACGTAATGGATCTTTTAGTGAACAACATGGGATGGCCGTCAAGAAAGATTGCCCAATATCCTGTGATCGTAAGTTTGAGTTTAAAGAGGAGACTGATCCCAAGGTGTTTGGTTGTTAAGGTTTTGTTTTTGAGAGGAGTTATAGATGAAAACTTGCATTTGGGTTCTGTGTTGCTGCCTGTGGAGAAGCACTTCCTGGAGAAGTTTGTAACTGCATATCTCGAGGAAATACCTCATTTGTTGAATGTGTATCAAGGGAAAGTTGAATTCCAGGATGTATGATGTTATAACAGTTTTAACACCTTGATGCTGCAGTGTCTTGCTTGGAAAATTGCTTTTGAGACAATACACACGTCTTGCTTCTGTTGGGGTCCAATTTAAACTTATCCGCAGGTGAGTGAAAATTTTGTCTGTTCAAGTCACAAATCAATGCAAAAATCTGAGAAATATATATTCATTTAACAGTACCAAGAAGTACAATTCAGTGACTTCAAAGCCTGCAATCAAAATGTACACGTAATGACTAGCTTATCGGAATCCCTGGAGCAAGGCATTTTTTATGCTTATCTCAGTATACATGGGGTTGGGGGGCGGGCACGACTGGAGTTCCCAGGACAACAGCACCATCAGTTTTAACACCTTTCCTTATATATGAATGAATATACGTGATGAATTTGATCGTTTTGAAATTAAGGATCACATTGGTGATTACTATTGGCAATTGGACAAGTGGTGAAAATGACAGAAAATCTCCAGAAGCTTTAAAACGGATTCATTCGTCCCCACCGATAACTATTGCCAGCTGACTTGTCATTGTTCCAATAAGCTGGATCTTTTGTCCCCTGAGGAACCCAATGAATAGTCCCAATATATATATATATATATAATACACACACAGAGAGGAAGTCTAAACTTTTTACTGGAACTGGCAGGAAAATGAAAATTTGAAACATTCTGTTCACTGTGCTCATTCTATGCATGCTATGAATTTTCAATAGTTACAGTCTTACAACGGTTGATAAATAAACAACTATGTAAATTCAGTATTTAGGTTATGGAGATTGTGATGCTTTGCAGCTTTGTATTGAAGCTGTATAGTTATTTTATCCACAGCAGTACACATTATTGGAGTCATCTGAGAATTAAAATGGAATGGCATTTGGTAGGCATTCATGCTGTGAACATATCTTTTTAATTGTTCTTATATCTGCATTGCCTTCTCGAGAAAATGTGACACTGAGGATTGAGGTATATTATTGTACAATCATTATCAAGCTAACCCCCTGAAAATGGGAACTAGAAATGTATGTTTTCTGGTATTGCCGCTTTGACTCAGTGGGGCATTGAGGGTACAATCCATGTTTGATCTGTTAGTCTGATTCCCCAATCTATTAACTATTATTTGGTTATTTAGAAGTGTTTCATTGTTTTGTGGAGCAATATATTTTTTTTTCTTGGTGGCACACAAGAAGGAATAATCAGCTAAACAGTCAAGGTGAGATGTGATGTGAGTAGTAAGTTAGTAACATTTGTTTTTCCCTATAAACAAATATTACTGACTTACTACAGCATGCTGTGAATCATACACCTTTTGCTGCAGACAAGCTACTCTATAAATAGTTGAGAAAATATGACAGCAAATATGGAAAGGTGAGAGGTTAATAATGCAAGTAACAGAATTCATCTTTCAGTTTTCTGATACTATGGTTTCCAAACAGTTCTGTTTTCTCATAGAAACTTCTCCTAATTTGTTATTGAAATGCTGGTGCATAATCTCTGCATATAAATATTTATTGATCAGTCTAAATTTTGTCATTCAGATTGTGGATTCTCTGCACCTCAATTTAATTTGCAAATTAATGTTCTCATCAGGAAATGTTACATGCATTGTGAGCCTCTTCATCATGGAAATGCATTTGGAGAATTTTCTCTAGGGGTTGAATTGCCTTTCATAATCTGGAAAATGTTAATATGCTGAAATTATAAGGTGGAGAAGAAGGTGAAATCCATAAATAGGCATAAAATGAGTGGAGTGGGTTCCTATCAAATAGGTCCATTCTCTTCCCTTTTTTCTGTTTACTTCCTTTTCTCTTCTTACTTTCAATTCAATTCTCTATTGTTTGCTTCATTTAAATAAACTCTAGTAGGTCATTTAAACATAATCTAAGTCAGAATCGAATAGGTCATCTAAACGTAATCCAGGTCTCAAATAGAACAATTTTACTGTCAAATATTGTTTTCTGGTGGCAAAAATATCATTTTTTTTTTGTTCTTTTATGGATTGGGGGAACGTGGATCCCTCTGGTTCAAAGAAAATGGATTTGTGGGAAATCAATTCCAATGTCTTTTATGAGGGGATGGAATGGAAACTAGAAGTCTTTTTCCATCTTTTATACTGCTAAATTAACTTGAAAATATCATTTTAGTTTATTTTCCTATGTTTGATTTATGCAGAAATTAAAAACAAAAATACACTTAATTTTTCAATTCTACCCTTACATTAGAAGCATGCAAGGAATGGGCTTAGCGAAGTTTGCCAAGGAGGATGTGATGCTCACTATGTACCTAAGTTCGAATCTCTCTCCCTATAATTTAGATTAATTTAGAATAGAATATCGTTTGTATATAATAAAAAACGTATTAATGTTTATTTGGATAGAATTGGTATCTCAATTGTTAACAAGACAAATTGGTCATAGAAAAATGTAACTTTATGCTTGCAATGACTTTTTATGGGAATGGCAAATGAAACCCAATTTGGAAACAGTTTTAATTTTCCTTAGTCCAAAAAAAATAACAAAAATAAAAGCACAATCCTCTTTTATGAGTGTTTTTTCATTTCTGTTTCTTCTAATCTTGGTTTAAAGACATAGTTAATGTTTATTTCTTACAAATGAATGAAGTTATGAATTGAGGAATTTAGATTGGGTAATTAAGCCATTGGAATTAGATCAACTACTCCTCTGAGTTAATTCCTTTCATGATTTTAGTGTATAAGGTTTTAAGGGTTAGGAAAATCTATGAATAGAAATATTTAGATAGTATAATCGAGGAATTGGAATCAGATCTACTACTCGTAGTTAATCCCATTTCTAATTTTGAGCGTATTCGATTACAGATTTTAAAGTGAAACTTATATAATTTTTTATTCCTTATGTGTTTGCAAACGCATGGGAAGTTAGGAGTTGGAATGATTTCAATACCCATGTATTAGTAAATACATGAATTAAAATAGGGATAATTTTAATTTTAATTTCTTATGTGCTAGTTAAAGTAGAGATAATGAGAGCCAAGGGGGTCTAACCCTGCATCATAGTTGTGTGTTTTCCTGATTAATAACTACGTCAGTGCATTGGTCTCATTCAACTTTTTGTATTTTTTAGGACCTCTCTTATTGAGAGGGGTGGTAATATACTAAACTCGCACACACTACACGAATGCTAAGACTCGAACCTAGGACCTTGCCTGGTGGAGCATTTACTCCAAACCACTACACTAGTGGATCTCATTCAACTTTTTAACACCTTGCACCCTTGTTTAATTAAGAGTGCTGTTATTTCCACCCTTGTCCTATTTCCTCATCCACTTTATTTTCCCACCTACCATGAAAATTTGAAAAAAAAAATACAATTTTATCTTTCCATCCACCATTATTCCTAAAATACCATTTAATTATTGATTCAAGCAAATTCTTTGCTAATCATTAATAGTTGATATTTGGAGAAGATCAAGTTGTATTTGACGGATCGGATAAATGTTTTAGTCTAATATTTCGATTTTCTGGATCTTTTAGTTTTTTATTCTTTGCCTTGTTGTACCTTATGAAAAGATTCTCCATAATTGTTTTCCTTAAGTTTATAGAAGTTATTTTACAAAGTGGTAAATTTGTTTTTAAAATTTTAAAGATAAGGTGGGTGAGAAATAGAACAATGGTGGAAATTAGGGATGGGCATGGGGACCGGAAAAGCGGAACACCGAATCAGACCGGATAAAAAATATAGGAAAAAAAAATTGATTGACTAAAAAAGTCAACAAACTGACATCAAACTGAACCAAACTGGTTTCGATTTCGATTTCACACCTTACCAAATCAAATTGGACCGGACCGGATCGATTGTGTATTAACAGCTTCCTCTCATTCTAAAAAAAATTTCGCGCACTGCTGCGCCACCACATCAACTCCAACAATAGCCCACGTTTGATATAGTTATCAACTTGTAATCACTAAAACCTGGCTTGGGGTTTTCAATTTTCGGAATCGACCGTCGTCGACCTCAACCATGGTACCGCTCTCCAACTTGAGGAGCCTCAGATTGGGTTATTTACTATTTCCTTCTAAATTTGCTTCCAGAACTGAAATATTGATTGCCGGAGATCTAAAACCCTCACATTTTTCTCTTCAAAATCGGATACTCTGTAGACAGTTCACCTCAGAAATCTCAGAAGACCAACGCAGTTTCACCGTCAATTACCTCATAACCTCATGTGGGTTGTCGCCAGAAGATGCGATTTCAACATCCAAAAGGATCAAGTTGCAGTCCCCAGAAAAAGCAGACTCCGTTTTGGGACTTCTAAGAAACCATGGATTCTCTCAAACCCAGATCTCAAAGTTTTGCAAAACTCGCCCACAACTTCTTTTAGCCAGCCCTGAGCAAACCCTTTTGCCAAAGCTTGAGTTTTTCAGCTCTCTTGGAGTTTCAAGGGAGGACCTCACAAAAACGCTGGTTCTGAATCCAAGTCTTTTGCAAAGAAGCTTGGAGAAACAGCTTCTGCCCACTTATAATTTCCTGAGGAGTCTGCTTCCTGAGAAAAATATCGTTTCTGTTTTCAAGTACAACTCGTCGATTTTCTTGCAAGCCCACACCAAGAAAGTAGTGCCAAATATCGCGATTTTGAGAGAATTAGGTATGCCTAAATCATGCATTTCTCTGTTGTTAGCTCATTGTACGCATGCTTTGATACATGATACTGAAAAGCTTCGCCAAGTTGTGAAAGAGGTTAAGGAAATGGGTTTTAACCTGGAAAAGTCGATTTCCGTGTTGGCAATAAGCATAATGTGTCGTTCATTTTATAAGCAGATATTGAAGCGAAATTGTGAAGTTTATAGCAGGTGGGGTTGGTCGGAGGCTGATGTTCTCTCTGCTTTCAGGAGGCGCCCGGAGTGTATTTCTCTGTCAGAGAAGAAAATAATGCAAACAATGGATCTTTTAGTGAACAAGATGGGATGGTCGTCAGAAATAATTCTCAAGTCCCCATATGTTTTGAATTATAGTTTGAAGAAGAGAACCATCTCGAGGTGTTCGGTTGTTAAAGTTTTGTTGTCGAAAGGATTGATAAATACTGAAAAACTGAGCTTACATTCTGTGTTTGGACCTGTGGAGAAGGAGTTCTTGGAGAGATTTGTTGACAGATATCTGGGTGAAGTACCTCAGTTGTTGTGTGTATACCAAGGAAAAGTGGATATCCAGGACGTATGATGTTTGCAACTTTTTAACCCCTTGATGCTGCATTGTCTTGCTTGGAAAATTGCTTTTGATAGAATACACACAAATCTTGCTTCTGTTGGGCTTCAGGTTAAACTATTTTGGAGAGGAGAGTCTTTTGTCTACTTTTCAAATTAGAAGATGTCAGTTCTCTAACCCATATGTTTCTTTTGTCTATTCTTCTATTGCTGTTTCAGTTTATTTTTCTACTTAGTGGCCTTGCGAAGAGATGAACCCAGAGTGAGTGCACTACCATAATGATATTCCAATCCTATAACTCTTTACCTTTTCTTTGAGTCAATGGCAGAGAGCATATGAAATATAAGTTTCGCACACTTTCTTGATTTTTATGTGTGTGCACGGGCTATAGTAATGGTATCTTGCAATGGTTTTCAGACCTTTATTCCTGCTCTGTTAATAATTGTTCTCCAGAAGCAGCTGGCCTGGGTAAGCATCATTACGTGGTCGTTGTGATTCCGTAAGTATGGGATTTCTTGTCTTACGAAAAAAAAAAAAAAAAACTCAGCAACTGCAACTGATGATTGGGTTCCTTAAGGGACAAAAGGTCCAGCTTTAATGGGATACTCTGGAGTCATTTGGCAATTGTTATCTGTGGAGACAAATGAATCTATTTGAAAACTTTTGGAGATTTTCTGAGATCAAGAGAGTGGTATGTTGGGGGTCAGTTTACTTATTTATTGCTTCTCCTCTTGAATCATTTGCGGTTGAGTAACCTGTTTCTGTCTCCAAAGCACTTGTTTATTCTTTACTTGGATGATAGTTTTCAGGTAATGCTTCTAACTTTGATTGAAACACAACTTAAAATGCATGCACAACGGTGCTGCAGGTCATGAGAAAAACTTGTTATTTCAACTGTCCGTTGGATGCGTGCTGTGATTTATCAGTAGTTACAGGCTTATCAATGTTTGATGAATATACAATTATGTAAGCTCATTATTTATGTTATGGAGAATGTGATGCTTCATTTGTAGTGTTTGCAGTCTTTTATGATGTTGTATAGTTGTCTTATCTACAGCAATACACATCGCACTTCCCCCTAATAATTTTGAGGGAAATGTTGTATCTCACAGATGTTGGAATAGATCCCAAGTTTGAATTCCCCAACCCCATTAATGGAAAAAAAAAAAAAAAAAAAAAAAAAAACTGTTCCCCTTTGGGTGTTGAGAGATATTTGTTTGCTATTTATTTTCCCTCGACAGGATTTAATTTGGCAAACTGACTTTTGTGTCTCTAGTACGTGTATTTTGTGCTATTTACAATTTTCCGTCAGCTGGCAATTGTTATCGGTGGGGACGAATGAATCTGTTATAAAGCCTCTGGAGATTTTCTGATCTCAAGTGAGAGGAATGCCGTGGATCAATTTACTTTTTTATTGGATGGTATCTTTCTAGGAGTTCTTCTAGTTTTGATTACAACTTAACTTAGAACGCATGCCATTGAGTGCTGCAGCTGCAGGTCATAAGAAAATAACTGTGTATACGATTTTCCTGCTGCTAAAGTGTTCACGCAACCTTATGAGAGGAAGCCTGAACTTGTTACTGGAACTGGCAGGAAAAGGAAATTTTAAAACATTCTGTTCACTGTGCTCATTCTATGCATGCTGTGAATTTTCAAGAGTTAGTCTTACAACGGTTGATAAATAAACAACTATGTGAGTTCAGTAATATAAGCTTTTGGTTCTTAATATATTACTTAATTTTATTTTGCTTCAATAAAAATTAGTTGTACAATTTAATTGTATTATATTATTTGTCCCATAACTTAATGTTAGAAAGGCTTACGCCTCACCGTGCTCAACCAAAAACGCCTCACCTCGCCTTTCAAAACATTATCAAATAGAACAATTTACTGTCAAATATTGTTTACAGGAGGCAAAAATATCATTGTTGCAAATATTTGTAAAGCTGTCATTATTGACTCTGGGAATGAACACAGGAGGAGTAAGGCTGATACAGCCACAATTAGCTAAAGCAAATCTACAAGACAAAAGAGGATACGAGAGCTTTATCAAGAGTCATTTGTTGAACCAGTGGCCTTACCACCTCAACGTTCAATAGATCACAGGATTCCTCTTGTACCTGGTGCAGGTCCTGTGAATGTAAGACCCTATCGTTATCCCCATATTAAGAAGCAAGAGATTAAGGCTCAAGTGTCGGAAACGTTGAAAATGGGAATAATTAGACCCAGTTGCAGTCCATTTTCATCTCCAGTCATATTAGTTCAAAAGAAAGAGGGCACATGGAGGTTATGTGTTGATTACAGAGCCCTCAATCAAATAACCGTTAAGGATAAATTTCCTATCCCCTTAATTGATGAGTTATGAGACGAGTTGCCGGGAGCGGCCATATTTACCAAGCTTGATCTTAGATCCGGATACCACCAAATCCGTATGTACGAAGAGGACATTCCGAAAATAGAGGTTCACAGTCATGCCCTTCGGTCTCACTAATGCTCCCTCCACTTTTCAAGCTCCGATGAACTCAATTTTTCGTTCCTATTTACGCAAATATGTCTTGGTTTTCTTCGATGACATATTAGTTTATAGCAGAACTTTAACTGAGCATATTACACACTTGGCTCATGTTTTCGAGGTATTGAGAGCTCATCAGCTGAAGGTGAAGTTCTCAAAATGTGCATTTGCTCAAAAATCTGTGGCATATTCGGGACATGTCATATCTGCAGCTGGAGTGGCAGTGGATCCAATCAAAGTGCAATGCATAGAGGAGTGGCCTAAACCCACTACCATCAAGGGGTTGAGAGGATTTTTGGGACTAGCCGGATACTACTGGAAGTTTGTACAAGGTTTTGGCCCCGATAGCCAGGCCACTAACTCATATGCTGCAAAAAGATAATTTTGCATGAACGACAGAAGCCGAGTCAGCATTTCTGAACCTCAAGGATGCTCTCATGACTACCCCTGTGCTAGCCCTGCCAGATTTTTCCAAGTTATTCGTGGTTGCGTGTGATGCATCTAATGTGGGAATTGGAGCCATTCTGTACCAGGACAAACATCCAATCGCTTATGTGAGTAAAGCTCTCTCAGATAAGCGCAAAAGCCTATCTTTGTACGACAAGGAGATGATGTCAGTTGTATTTGCAGTTCAACACTTGAGACCATACCAAGGTCTAAAATAATATTGAGAGTTTCGGAAATATCGGTGATCCAAAAACATGGATATATCAATGGAAATATCGAGGAAATATCGATATAGATAAAAATTGAATAAAAATCACGGAAATTGTGAGAAAAACTTGGAAATTTTTTATTGAAACTTTAGAGGATGTTTATTTAGTCAATTATCTATTATTTTATCACAAAAAATTGGAATAAAATGCATGGCATGGTTGGTTTGAGTGATTTAAGTTGATTATGTAGCGACCAGACAAACACTGTGTCTTTAGAAAATATGTAGTAATTAGTGAAAGAAAATTAAACACACCATAATTTTTTAGTTATAATAATTTACTACAATATATTACATATGATAAGATATAAGAGCTTCACAAAAAAAACAAAAATAAAATATATGAGTAACTTAGTACCACATAGAAAAAATTCCTATTAAAGTTAAAATTTAGTATCACATATAATGAACAATATTAAAACTCAATAGTGAATAATAATACAACTCCATAATATATAACCAAAAAAAAAAACTCCATAATAAAATAATAAATAACTTCAAAAATATGCCTAAATTTATCATTAGGGGATTTTTTTTTTTAATGGAAATTTATCCTTGATGATATTAGCTTGCAGAAATTTTAAAGACCATATAAATATCACACGTCGTAGCTTTATTAACAAACTTAGTCGCAGCGTGTTGTAAAAGGCGGAGTGTATTGATGGGAGAGAGAGGGGTTCGAATCCCCTTGTTTGCAAAAGTGCATTTTGTCAACAAATTTCATTTATTTTTTAGTTTCATATTGCGATATTATCGATCGGATGCCTTGTCTTGCAAACCACAATTGTTGGCCATCATGGGGTTATCAACACCCATTTTTGATAGTGTGTCACAAATAAAAGCCGATTGCCTCAACGACACAGAAGCCATGAACATTATTCAGGCTTTGCAAGCCCAAGCTCCTACTAAACCACATTTTTCTTGGCAGAACAATTGCCTCTTATACAAAACAAAATATATGTCCCCCCTACTTCAAAGTGGAGGGATCAAATTATGGAGGAGTTCCACAACTCTCCAGCAACTAGCCATTCTGGACAGTTACGAACATATGAGCGCATTTATTGAATGTAAATACAAAGAATGATTGCACTAGTAAACTTGGGAGAGAATTCTTATTAGACCCAAACAACCAACTTGGCTATTAAATAGCCTTACATCAAACAGGAAATAAGATAACAGCCCACGATTATACAGGTCCTAGAATCGTGGTAAGTGACTAAAACATAAACAGAAAGATAACCTTGACCCTCAAGTATAGGAGGGTTATTAACACGTCTAGGAATAAATCCTAGAATAAAGGAATCCTAACAGCTAGAATCTTAACAACTTCAACATCCTCCCTTAAATTGAATACCATTGATATTCAATTTATTCCAGGGTATTTGTAGACACCCATTAAATCTCGCAACTTCAGAAACGCTTCAAGCTTCAACGGCTTTGTCATGATGTTTGCAATCTGCTCTTGAGTAAAACACTGCAACAGCTCCACTACCTCATCTTTGACAAGGTCTCGAAGAAAATGAAACCGCACGTCTATGTGCTTGCTACGACCGTGCATTACCGGATTCTTTGAAAGCTTAATGGTTGAGACATTATCACAATAAACCACTGTCGGACTAGTTTGCCTCAAGTTTAAAATTCTCAAAATTCTTCTTAACCATACTAATTGACATGCACTCAAAGCTGCAGCAATAAACTCTGCTTCAGTAGTAGAAAGAGTAACCACTAGTTGCTTCTTCGAGGACCATGAAACTGCTCCTGAATTCATCATAAAGACATAACCTGAAGTACTTTTTCTGTCATCTTGATCACTAGCATAGTCACTGTCCGTGTAGCCAATAAGTTCTTCACATACTCCCTTCTTGTAGACTATCCCAAAACCAACAGTGCCTTTCACGTACCTTAGAATCCTTTTAGCTGCCAATAAATGAGACTCAGAAGGATGCTCCATGTACCTACTAATTAGACTTACAACAAACATAAGATCAGGGCGTGTAGCTGTTAAGTACATGAGACTTCCAACCATTTGCTTATAAAGCGTGCTATCAACTCCCACTCCTCCTTCATCACGAGTAAGCTTAAATCCAGGAACCACAGGGTTATGCACTGAGTTGCATTGATTCATGTTAAACCTTTCTAACACTTCCTGTGCATACTTCTGTTGACTAATGAATATGCCATCCGTTGTCGGCACCACTTCAATGCCAAGGAAGTACCTCATTTTTCCGAGATCAATCATATCAAACTCAACCATCATGGACCTTTTGAATTGCTCAAACAACAACTCATCATTCCCAGTGAAAATAAGATCATCAACATAGAGACATACAATCAAAATTTTACCTTCATTAGCTGTCTTAATGAACAATGTATGTTCATGGGGACATTTATTAAAACCCTCCTTGATGAAATACGACTCTATTCGACTGTACCATGCCTGTGGAGCTTGCTTGAGTCCGTATTGTGCCTTTTTGAGACGATATACCTTGGATTCGCTCCCCTTCTGTTCATAACCAGGTGTTTGCGCAACAAAAACTTCCTCATTAATCTCTCCATGCAGAAAAGCTGATTTGACGTCAAGTTGGTAAATCTTCCAATTCCGTTGTGTAGCAAGGGAAATAACCACTCGAATTGTATCCAATCGTGCCACCGGTGCAAACACTTCAGAAAAATCCACTCCATATATTTGATTATATCCCTTAGCAACAAGTCGAGCTTTGTACTTGTCCACCTCCCCATTTTCATTCAATTTTGTCTTGAAAACCCACTTTACTCCAATAGTCTTTCCCCCGGATGGCAGATCAATCAATTCCCACGTATCATTCTTCTCTATGGCTTCTATTTCTCGATCCATTGCTTGTTTCCACTTCTCACTTTGCATGGCAGCTTCATAAGTAGTGGGATCACCATTAGTAAACAAGGCTAGATGAGCCAAGTTCACATGTTCTTCATCATAGAGACCTTCACCAGTTTCATAATCTCTCATCCAAAGTGGTGGCCTTCGAGTTCGTCCCTCTGGAGTTGAATTGCCTTCATTCATGATATCTCCTGCTTCTAATGAATCACTACCATCAGACTCATTGTGGTCCATATCTTCATTAGCTCCAGATCTGTCTTCATCTCCTTCATCTTCTGTAACTGTTTCTTCATCAGTTTCCCATTCAAGATCAACTAAAATAATCTGCTCATGACTGTCATCCCAATTCCATTGTTGATCTTCCTCAAAAACCACATCTCAGCTTACAATAATTTTCTGTGAAATGGGATCAAACAATCTATAAGCTTTGGACTCTTCACTTACCCCCAACAGTATGCATTTGAGGCTTTTGTCATCAAGTTTGACTCTTTTGCTATCAGGTACATGAGACAGACAGCCAAAGACTCTAAAGTGATCCATCGATGGTTTGCGCCCACTCCAAGCTTCTTTAGGTGTCTTGTTTTTCACAGCAAGGGTTGGACTTCGATTCAATACATGTACTGCCCAGTTCACTACTTCTGGCCAGAAAGTTTTTGGAATTTTCTTCTATGACAGCATGCACTGAACCATATTCATGATAGTCCGATTCTTCCTTTCAACAATGCCGTTTTGTTGAGGAGTGTAGGTAGCCGTCAACTGTCTGTGAATGCCATTCGTATTGCAAAAATTTGTGAATTCATCTGATGTGAACTCACCTCCTCAATCTGTCCTCAAACCTCTTATAAATGCTCCTGTTTCCTTCTCCACTCTAGCTTTATACGCTTTGAACATAGTAAAGGCTTCTGATTTTTCCACCAGAAAATAAACCCAAGTTCTTCTACTGTAATCATCAATAAAAGTGATGAGATATCACTTCTTACTATTTGAGATTGGACTTATTGGGCCACATATGTCAGCATGTATCAACTATAGTATCTTGGAAGCCCTCCACACACTCTCCCTTGGAAAAGAATCACGATGCTGCTTTCCCACAAAGTAGTCTTCACATACTTTATGAGAATCTTTGATCTTTGGCAGCCCTTTAACCATATTCTTTTGTTGTAGCACTTTTAGTCCATTCCAACTTAAATGCCTATATCGACAATGCCAACGATGTGCTTGATCTGTGGTTGTCATGGAGAGACAGTTTTGTTCCTTCAATGAGTAGCGAGCAACCAATACAAACATCCTATTGTATGTCATCTCAGTTTCAAGAATTACACCTTTGTCAGAATGAAAAATCTTACACTTTCCATGTTGTATGAGCACTGCGAGTCCCCTCTCTTGCAGTTGACCAATACTCAACAGATTATTCTTCAATTATGGTACAAAGAAGACTCCTGTAATCACAAGCACGATCCCATGTACCTCCACTCGCACCTTGCCTTTGCCTTGTACACTGAGATTGGAATTATTTCCCAGTTTCACTGACTCTCGAAAATTGTCATCCATCTCGATAAATGCTTCCCTTCTGCCACACATATGATTACTGCATCCAGAATCAAGAAACCAAATATACTCCATCTCAGCTTCCTTCACATCCACCTGCGTCATGAGCAACATTTCTTCCTTTGTTTCTGCAAAGTTAGCCTTAGAATCACTAGCTTTCTTAGGGCATTCCCACTGAAAATGCCCTAGCTCATGACAGTTGTAGCATTCTAGAGTAGATTTGTCGAACCCAAATCTACCCCTTCCTCTTCCTCTTCCACGATGAGAGCCACGACCACCACCTCTTCCTCCTTGTTGAACTCCAGAAGTTACTTGGAGAGCTTGTTCATCCACAACATGCCGACTTATTCGTTGTTCATGCACAAGAAGACTGCTCTGAAGCTCATCAATGGATAAAGCATCCAAATCAGGCGATTCCTCAATTGAGTAGACAACATAATCATATTTTGAAGTCATAGACCTCAAAATTTTCTCAATGATTACCACATCTTCCATTTTTTCTCCATGAAGCCTCATCTTATTGGCTATAATGAGCGTCCTACCAAAGTAGTCGTTGACAGTTTCCCTAGTCTTCATATGCAGTACTTCAAACTCCTTTCGAAGTGCTTGCAATTGAGCACGCTTCACACGTGCTGTTCCTTGGTACTTCTGCTTCAAGGAATCCCATATATCCTTTGCAGTGTCCTTCTTCAAAATCGTTTCCAGGATTGAATGATCAATGGCCTGGAACAGATAGTAGGCCTTCAAGTCTTTCAGCTTCTGCTCCTCCAGTGCCTTCTTCTGCAAGTCACTAGAATTAGCTCCTTCTGCTACGACAGTGATCCCTATCTCCACCAAGTGCCAATATTCCTTGGAACGTAGAAAATTCTCCATAAGCATACTCCAGTGATCATAGCGCCCATCTAACCTTGGAATGGCATGTTGTACAAAACTATTCTCAGACGTCATGTTCGTGTTCTCTCACACTGGTAACTGTGTCTGCAGGTTTGAGTCAGGCCCCGTGATGGAGCTCTGATACCAAATGTTGAAACTAAACAAGGTTATCGAAAAGCTTTGTAAATACAAAGTATGATTGCACTAGTAAACTTGGGAGAGAATTCTTATTAGACCCAAACAACCAACTTGGCTATTAAATAGCCTTACATCAAACATGAAATAAGATAACAACCCATGATTATACAGGTCCTAGAATCGTGGTAAGTGACTAAAACAGAAACAGAAAGATAACCTTGTCCCTCAAGTATAGGAGGGTTATTAACACGTCTAGGAATAAATCCTAGAATAAAGGAATCCTAACAGCTAGAATCTTAACAACTTCAACAGCATTACAAGGAATTTTCACTGGCCAGGCTTGAAAAAACAGGTGAAACACTTTTGTGGCAAGTTGTGATGTATGCCAATGACAAAAATATGAAGCTCTTCATCCCCAAGGGCTGCTTCGTCCATTGCCCATCCTTAAGCTACATGGCAAGACATTGGTATAGACTCCGTAGAAGGACTTCCATCAGTTCAGGGTAAAAATTGTATTCTTGTGGTTGTGGATCGTTTGTCAAAATATGGCCACTTCATTCCGGTGGATGCCTCGTTCTATCGTAAGTGATTGAGACCCGGTGTTTATTAGTCATTTCTATAAGGCCTTCTTCTCTGCCCAAGGAACCAAGCTATGTCACAGCTCTGCGTACCACCCCCAAACTGACGGCCAGATTGAGAATCTCAATAAATCCCCAGAACACTACCTGAGATGCTATGTGCAGGACAAACCACACACCTGGGTACAGTGGCTTCCGTGAGCAGAGTGGTGGTACAACTCCACCACCCAACTCCACCATTAAAACATCTCCATATTAGGAGTTGTATGGCCAAGCACCGCCTTCAATTGAATATTATACTCCCGATACGACTGTAGTTCAAGTAGTGGACTTGGCATTGAGCATGACTCCCTTCTCCAACAATTGCGTCAAAATTTGCAAGTCGCACAAGAACGGATGAAATTCTTTGTTGATCGGCATCGCACTGACCCGTGAATTCCACGTGGGGGACCTGTATCGACAAACTATCGTCAGTCACACTCATCATTCCAAGCTTTCCCCACGTTGCTACGAACCCTTCAAAATTCAGGCACGCATTTGTCTCGTAGTTTATCATTTAGATTTGCCAGCCAGCACTCGCATCCACAACTATTGAAACAGAAGGTGGGAAATACAGTCACTCCTTTTTTTTGGTAACAAATACAGTCACTCCTTCACCACAGCTTCCACCCCTTCATGCTGATGGCACACTGCAATGGGAACTTGAAAAGATTTTGGACAGGGGCCTATTCAAATGTGGGAATTGCCAAACAAAGTGGGTAGAATATTTTCAGTTATATTTCATTCTCCGAAAGGAGGTATTTATAATACAAAGTTACAAACCCTAGCAGGGTTATACTAGGAAATAAGCTAAAGTCCAAATTACATAATATCTATACAAAAAAAGGAAATAAATAAAATCCTAATATATTAGGAAGTAAATCTCCTAATTACACTAGGATCTCGCTAACACTCCCCCTCAAGTTGGAGCAAAGATGTCGCACATGCCCAACTTGTCAAGCGAGTTGAGGAAGATACTGGAAGAGACAACTTTTGTAAGGACATCGGCTAACTGATACTTAGAGTTGATGAATGGGAAGGAAACAATATTCGCATCCAACTTCTCTTTAATGAAATCTCGATCAACCTCCACCTGCTTTGTACGATCATGTGAGCCATCCCACGATACTCGGCCTCGGCACTAGATCGAGACACCACTTTTTGTTTCTTACTTCTCCAAGTAACAAGGTTACCACCAACAAGCATGAAATACCCAGACGTTGCTTATCAGTAGCTGAACCAGCCCAATCAGCATTAGTATATCCTTCCACATATGTATGACCATATTTGGAAAACAACAATCCCTTACCAGGAGTTACTTTCAGATACCTTAAAATACGAGTCACAGCCCCCATATGATCTACACTAGGAGAGTGCATAAACTGACTTACCATATTTACAGCATATGCAATGTTCGGACGGGTATGAGCTAAATATATCAACTTCCCCATAAGTCGTTGATAACGTTTTTTATCAGTCGGAACTTGATCAAGATATAACCCCAACTTATGATTCTGCTCACTAGGGATATCAATCGGTTTATAATCCAACATCCCAATCTCTGCAAGTAAATCCAAAACATACTTTCTTTGGGATAGAAAAATACCATGTTTAGACCCGGCAACTTCAATCCCAAGAAAGTACTTTAAATCACCCAATGATTTCATCTCGAACTTAGAAGTCAGATACTTCTGAAGACTCTGTATTTCTACATGATCATCTCCAGTCACAATCATATCATCAACATAAATAATTAAAGCCGTCAATTTACCTTTATGACGCTTCAAAAATAAAGTATGATCAGAGTTACTTTGCACATACCCAAACTTTTTCATGGATGCAGCAAATCTTCCAAACCACGCTCTTGGAGACTGCTTTAATCCATACATTGACTTTCGCAGCCAACATACAACACCCTCCTTAGAGGTCACAGGAATATCGGGAGGAAGATCCATATAAATTTCTTCCTGGAGGTCACCATGTAGAAAAACATTTTTGACATCAAACTGCAATAAGGGCCAATCGTGGTTAACAACAAGAGATAAAAAGCACACGCACAGTGTTGAGCTTTGCCACTGGGGCAAATGTCTCCAGATAATCCACTCCATATGTCTGAGTATACCCCTTGGCTCCCAATCTAGCCTTGTAACGATCAATAGAACCATCAGCTTTATGCTTCAAAGTAAACACCCATCTGCATGCTACTGCTTTCTTCCCTTATGGCAAAGGAACTAAATCCCACGTCTAA
Source organism: Prunus kanzakura (assembly GCA_020521455.1). Classification (NCBI taxonomy): domain Eukaryota; kingdom Viridiplantae; phylum Streptophyta; class Magnoliopsida; order Rosales; family Rosaceae; genus Prunus; species Prunus kanzakura. The sequence continues at coordinate 4,305 of BPUM01000305.1, read as the reverse complement.
TTCTTGTTCAAGGCATCCATTTCCACATTCATGGCATCCGTCCATTTGGGGTTAGATAGAGCATCATGCAGCTTAGTTTGCACAGATACACTAGATAATTGACACAAATATGATGCATATGACTTATATAAACGATGAGTTGTCACATAATGGCTAATGGGATATTTAAATTTGGCATGTATATCAGGAGAATATTGTACTTTGGGTTTCCCACGAGTAGTTATTGGGGGTAATTGATAAGTAGACACAGATAGGTCATCAGACATTACCTCACTTGACTCAGTATCATGATTTGACTCGAGCAATGGCAGGGCAGATGGGGGTCTTATATCGATCTCATCTACACAAGAGTCACTAGTATCACTGTCACGTTCTTTTGGGGTAGAGCAAAATTCCTCCAAAAAATCAACCTGCGACCGGTTGTGACCTTCTGTGCTACCGGTCGCTTCCAAGCAGTCATTGTTATCAATCATCGGGGCATGCGACCGGTCGTGAACTTCTGCGCGACTGGTCATTTCCAGGCAGGTTCTATCGCGACTGGTCGCTTCCTATGCGCGACCAATCGTTTCCATTTCGTGAGAAATTCCTTCACATGCATCTTCACGTCTAAGATCTTCCACTCCAACACTCTTCAATTCACTCCCCCTCTCCCTTTGAAATGAAGAGGAGGGAGAAACATAATACGGTACTTCTTCATGAAAAGTGACATCTAAAGTAACATGTACCTTCTGAGTAGGAGGGTGATAACACTTATAACTCTTCTGAGTATTAGAATAGCCAATGAAGACGCAGCGGAAAGCACAAGGATCAAGTTTCACTACAAGAAAACTGGGTATTTACGGCGTGCGATGCGCGCCGTAAATGACAATTTACGGCGTGCTACTGCATGCCATAAAAGGCCGTTCCGTAAAAAGTCTTTTTCTTTTATGGCGTGCATTCGCTTGCCGCAAGTGTTAATAATTCACGCCATAATTGAGCTTTTATAAAAGTTTGGACAACTATTTACGGCGTGCCCTGCACGCCATAAAAGAGTTATTACGGCATTCAATGCACGCCATAAAAGAGGGTTTTTATTCCCATTCAAGGCGTGTTTTGCACGCCGTGTTTGACTTTTTTTTTTTAATAAAAAAAATAATTAATTTCCTCCCTACTCTTGTTTCATAGTAACAAAATACTTATATCTTTTATTACCCTGGAAAAAAAAAACAATAGCATTGCCACCAAACTTAAAAAGAAAACTTATACCAATCATAATCAATTCCAAATACATACTCTATAGAGTATAAAAGAACACATAAAAGTGTTGCCAAACCTACAATTAACTTGTTCACAATCTCTCCAACCAATACACTCATGAATATAATAACAAAAATCAATCTCTAACATATCAAACCACATCTAACCTATGCTCAAACTATGCAGCAGGGCTACCATCAACTGGTTGTCCAATTATCCAGTCATGTTTTTGTTGTTGCTTCCAAATATCCTGTCAGCAACAGAACCATAAACTCCAATTTTTCTGGTATTATGATCAAGTAGGTAGTTGTGTGTGTAAATTAAGTTTACCTTGACATTCATCAATTGATAGTATGTATAGTTTAAAACCATGTACTTATACCTCAAAACTAACCCACAACCTGTGCAAAATTAACAGTCAACATGGGTAACTGAAACTTAACAACTTCTGCCCCAAAAGAGTTCTGAACAATCTTAAAAACAAGTATATAATCTCACATGAATAATTAACATAAATCTTGTATTGGGTCTGTCAATCTGTCAATCCCTTTTTGTAATAGATGGTTATAACTAATGCTGTATTAGGAAGAAAGTAAATCAAACCTTTAGCTAGTCTTCTGAATAGAAACTTCAGAGGCTCTTCCACTCCAATACCATCCCAATTGGATAGCTTCCCTTCTATTTCAAACGCAAATTAGTCAATTCAATGCCTATACCAAAAGAAGGAGCAAATTAATCAATTAATATATATACCTGATGTTCAGGGACTAAACTGTCATAGGGAACATCTATCCGGCTCTGTAGTCTCAGCAGGTATTCCTCCTGACAAAATCAAGGCAAACAAAAGAGCAAACAATCATACCATGTACATGTAACAAAAGCATATGTTTTGAGGGCTACAGTTCTAAGAAAGCATTTATATAGAGACCATTGGCAACTAAAGTAATAAAGCTGTACTGGATCTTCGAAAACTCCTACAATTATTTATAGTAGATAGCTTCCAGTGACATTGTCACAATGTTGGCCTATACAACTAAGTCGCAGAGCACAATCCAATCAGTCTACAATTATAACTTCATGACCCTCCAAAAGTTCTCTAGGGCCATATCAACTTCTAAAAAATCAGTATTTTCAAAGAAGATCTTGTATGACCATAAGCAGCACAAAAACCAGATTTAAACTCCTCGAAATTAAACCACAATTCATAATCATTTCTATCACCTGAAACTAGTTTTCACAGCTTTCTTGAACCCCTCAATCCTTCCCCTCTTCCCACAAACCAAAACTTAAAACCAAACCTAAAGTAAAAAAAGCAGAGAGTAGAAAGGTATAAATTTAGCATATAAACTCAAGGTATAAATTAACTTGTTCACAATCTCCAACCCATTCACTCAGGAATATAACAACAAAAATCAATCTCTAACACATCAAACCACAGGAAGCAGTGATAGAAGACATCAGCTAACAAGAATCAAATGTAGCAATCAGATATGCAAGTAATTTGCTTCTCATTCAACCTTGTTATATATTATTGTCCCTCAACAATTTTGCACGCCTGCAAAAGCTTAAAGTCTGTAAATCCCACATAAGAAATATGAAAAGGAAATTGTAATTAAATATCAAAACCCAGATGCCCCAGTCTAATATGACAAATAAAAACTTAATTTGCATCTAGGGATTTGAAATAGAAAAACCCCAAATCTCTTAAATGAAATAGCAATGAAAAAACCAGAGATAGGAAGAGGGAGAAGGAGGGAGCAGGTAAATCTCTAACTGAAACCTCAGAAGCTTGAATTCGACATTTGAAATTGGAAAGCTAAAAACTCTATCAGCAAACTTCCTCACATAAATCCCAAAAAACAAAGACAAAAACTTACATTTCACTGAGATTGGAATCACCAAAGGGATTCGAATAATTTGAATAGCCTGAAACGATCTTCGAGTGGCCTATTCAATCAAAAGGAGCGCACCATACACTTAATAACAATTACAAATTAATAAAAAATAAAAAATAAAAACCCTAACATAAGAAATTACAATCTTTTGTTGCGCCTTACTCAGCAATTTGATCCTCATTAACGTTCTTCAATGACCTCTTCTTCTTGCGGTCAAGCACTTCGCTCTCATATATGTCAGAACTCAAATCTGACAAAGAAAAAGCCTTAATCTGCATATACAGATTTGAAATAGCAGAACCCTAAATATTTTACTGAAATAGCAAAGCGACAACCAGATAGAAGGTGAGGGAGAAGGAGAGGCAGAGGCGGATGGAGAGGGAAATGAAATGGAGAGAGAGAGAGAGAGAGAGAGAGAGAGAGAGAGAGTCGTTTCTTTTGCTGGAGAGGAAGATGCTGTTTTGGAATCTGACAAAATAAAAAAGCAAAGGAATTTAAAAGGGGTGGGAAGTTTTATTTTGGTTAGGGATGTGGTGGGAAATTTTTAAATTTTTTGACTTACTATGGCTTGCATATTTGCACGCCATGAATACTTTCTTTTTTAAGGCGTGCGGTAAAAGCACGCCATGAATACCCCTTTTTTTTAAGGCGTGCAGGAAGAGCACGTCGTAAATATCGTTCATTTAAGGCGCACATTATATGCACGCCGTAAAAGCTTATCTATACTATTCATTTACGACACGCATTTAATGCACGCCGTAAAAGCTTATCAATAAGACTTATTTACGGCACGCATTTTAATGCACGCCGTAAAATGAGCGCCATAAAAGATGACTTTTCTTGTAGTGTTTACTCCGTTAATGGGAGTAGACATGAACATAAGCAACACACCCAAACACCTTCGGAGGTAACTTAGAGACCGAAATCGGAGAAGTATGGGCACACAACACATCAAGCGGAGTCTTGAAATCAAGAACCCGACTAGGAGTATGATTAATCAAATAGGCCGCAGCTAAAACACCATGGCCCCAAAAGTGATGAGGAACAAACATGTCCAATAGAAGGGAGCGGGCAACTTCAAGTAACTGATGATTCTTGTGTTCAGACACACCATTTTTTCTGAGTAGTGAATGGAGTAGTAGTTTGGTGGATAATGCCTTGATCATGGAAGAAA
>BPUM01000304.1:0-95219 GCA_020521455.1 Prunus kanzakura | reverse complement strand
TTTCACTCAAAACTAACCAAATGACTCCTCCCAACATATTATGCAGATGCCCAAGTTTTGTGCTTGATCGGAAATCAATAGGTGTACGAAATTGGACACTTCAAGTTCAAAGGCAGTTTGTTCCGAATTGGAGTCGTTGTTGTATTCCGTAGTTCTAGCGATTGGATTTCACTCAAAACTGTCCACATGACTCCTCCCACCATATTATGATGATGCCCAAGTTTTGGGCTCGATCGGAAATCAATAGGTGTACGAAATTGGACACATCAAGTTCAAAGGCAATTTGTTCCGAATTTGAGTGGTTGGTGTATTCCGTAGTTCTAGCGGTTGGATTTCACTCAAAACTCACCAAATGACTCCTCCCAACATATTATGATGATGCCCAAGGTTTCGGCTCGATCAGAAATCAATAGGTGTACGAAATTGTACACTTCAAGTTCAAAGGAAGTTTGTTTCGAATTGGAGTGGTTGGTGTATTCCGTAGTTCTAGCCATTGGATTTCACTCAAAACTCACCACATGACTCCTCCCACCATATTATGATGATGCCCAAGTTTTGGGCTCGATCGGAAATCAATAGGTGTACAAAATTGGACAGTTCAAGTTCAAAGGTAGTTTATTCCTAATTGGAGTGGTTGGTGTTTTCCGTAGTTCTAGTGAGTGGATTTCACCAAAAACTCACCCAATGACTCCTCCCACCATTTTAAGAAGATGCCCAAGTTTTGGGCTCGATCGGAAATCAATAGGTGTACGAAATTGGACACTTCAAGTTCAAAGGCAGTTTGTTCCGAATTGGAATGGTTGGTGTATTCCATAGTTCTAGCGATTGGATTTCACTCAAAACTCCCCACATGAATCCACCCACCTTATTATGATGATGCCAAAGTTTTGGGCTCGATCGGAAGTAAATAGGTGTACGAACTTGGACAATTCAAGTTCAAAGGCAGTTCGTGCCTTATTGGAGTGGTTGGTGTATTTCGTTGTTCTAGCGATTGGATTTGACTCAAAACTCACCACATGACTCCTCCCACCTTATTATGAAGATTCCCAAGTTTTGGGCTCGATCGGAAATCAGTAGGTGTACGAAATTGGACACTTCAAGTTCAAAGGTAGTTTATTCCTAATTGGAGTGGTTGGTGTACTCTGCAGTTCTAGAGATTGGATTTCACTAAAAACTCACCAAATGACTCCTCCCACCATTTTAAGATGATGCCCAAGTTTTGGGCTCGATCGGAAATCAATACGTGTACGAAATTGGACACTTCAAGTTGTTGTGTCGGATTCACTGCACCAAAATAGATTCAGCTGCATCCTCAACTTGTGATACTCGCAAGTGCACGAGCCGTTCGGTAGTATAGCATATGTAAGTGCGAGGTCGATCCCACGAGGATTGGTGATTGAATGATCCAATTCATTTTCCCTACACAAAACAGAAATGAAAAAGAAAATAAATAAAACAATAAAAAGGAAATAACTCAAGCAAATAAGTTCCCAAGTTCAATTAGATTAACGGATTGATTCTAGCTAAAGTATGATTAGGCCATGGTGTCTGGTTCTAACCTTGTGTTCCTAATTCCCTAATTTGATCATTTGTTGTCTAACCTAAAATTAAGCATTAGGAACCCATTAAGCATAGAAGAACATTTTAAACAACCAAGTATGTATCTAATCCCTGTTGTCGAATGTCCATACATACTCTTCCTATTCATAGTTCAATTTGAATTAAAGCATGGTGTCTACTCTTAATTCAAACCAAGATAGCTAACATGCAAGCCTAAATGGTGATCAATCATTCAAACTAGCATATTAACTTATAAGCATAATGAATAAGAACAAAAACCATAATTGAAACTTGGAAACTAATTAAACTTGAATACTTAAGAAAGAATGTACATTACAAATAAAATTAAAGAAGAACTTGAAAACTTGAAGGAAAATTTAGTAAAATCATTCTACTACAACAATTGACAACTTGAAAGGAAACTAAGAGAATTTGAGGGAGAGAAGGGAAGGGAGCTCTAGAGAAGTGTTTGAGAGCTCCCCCCTTGGGGTGTGATTTGAAGCTTGAAGGCTTCTCTATTTATAGGGCTAAGAGGGAGGAACAACATGATGAATTCCCACACCATCCTTCATCTTTTGCTGCTGCACAAGCTTTCTTCACATGGGTTCAAAGGTGATCAGATTTGCTGCCAACCCATGTGGTTGCCTTTTGGTTGCTGGAAAAACGAGTTTTCTGAACCTGTTTTGGTGTAGGAAGGCCATAGGTCTCAACACGTATCCAATGGGGCTGAAATTTGGATATGTTATACTAGACACCCATTGGAACAACTTCTATGAAGAAAGTATTCTCATCGGAGCAGTAGAAGTGTGCGTTTTGGACCTTGAAAGTTGGCTGCCGAACAGAGACTGGAATTGACTTCATTTCATTTCTTTTCTTTATTTTTGCTTTACATGCATGCACATGCTTCTCTTTAATAGCTCAAAAGCTGATCTCCAGCTCCAAAGTGATCTGCCAATTCATTTCCCATGTTCAAAGGCTGAAGCAAAAATGCCTCTCATCATTCCTCTTCTTCTCTCTCTCTTTTCTCTTTGCTTCACATGCACATGCTTTCTCTATAATAGCTCCAACATGTACCAACTTGCTCCTTCAGAAATTCATAGCTGGAAAGCCTCCCAACTTCACTCATTATGTTGGGTACAAAGTCAGTTGCAGCTGGGGTGAGGCACATGGCTAAAAGGAGTCACATGGCAAAATGCTGGCAGCTACAAATCTTGCTGAGCAAGGTTGGGTGTTGGACGGGCTGAGCACTCCACAAATGTCCAATTGGGCTGAAATTTGGATATGTTGTAGTAGACACCCATTGGAACAAGTTTCATGAAGATCTTCACCTCATTCGAGCCCCATAGCATGCTGATCCAAGGCCAAGAAGTTGACCTACGAAATTGGGCTGGAAAGGGGTTGTAGCCAAAATGTGTTTGTCTTTAAGCTCATATTCCTCATATGCCAATCAGCCCTTAACATGCATGGATTGCATCAAATGTTATCTCTTGCTATCTTAACCTACAAAACACACAAACATAGGTAAGTGACTAAAAATAAAGAGAAACTAAGCAAAATCACTAAGTAAAGAAGGCATGCAAGTGTATGAAATTATGGACTTATCAAAACAGAAAATGAATTAAAAGCACAAGTTTAACTCAATAACATAACCAAATCATAAGCTAGAAGGGTACAAAATGATATACAATTATGAACTGATCAAATACCCCCAAACCTAGATTTTGCTAGTCCTCGAGCAAAACAACACAAAACAAAGTTAAAAACAAAACAAGAAGTTAACTAAACCACTTCCGCAGGTAACTCGATTGCATTGAGCGTATGCAACAAGCCTTTAAACCTCTAGGCATCCCTAGTAGGAGGAGTTGTGTCTCCTGAGGGTTTAACAGAAACGATACCCACAAACGTTTTACTAACTCTACAAAACAAAGTGGTTAGAAAACTTATTAGATTTGTTAGTCTTTAAGCAAAATAAAAGAAACACAAAAACCAAAACAAAAATAATTACAAAAACAAAACAAAAATAAAATAAAATAAAATAAAAAATAAAAAAAAAAAAGTAAAAATAAAACTCAAAACAATCTTTCCGAACATTTTCTGAAAAGAAATGACTCATGCACATAACTCAAAAGTTTTAACAATAAAAACTCAGTTTTAGACATTATTTACAAGGCGGCAAAGTTCAAAACACAACATGCTCAAAGTGTAGTAGTGTGATAGCCAAATGCAACAAATTCCCCAATCTTAGTTTTCACACAATTTCAAAAATTAGACCAAGCACAAATGCAACTTCAAATCTCACCAAAGTTGTCCTCTCACAAATGAATCACTCATAAGAGGGCTACAATGCAACACTCAGTTATAAACATGAGATTAGAGTTAAATCATAAGGAACTTAACTCAAAAATAGGAAGATGAAGAACTTGCATTAATATGATCTCAAGAAGGATGCCAAACACTTAAAAGTAAGAAAATGCATGCAATTCAACCATATGACATTTAAGATCAATTTAGGTCTTTATTATAGGTTGTAATGGGGCCAAGGGTGTAAGGTGAGTGAGAAATGAAAGGTATGGATAAAACAAAGTCCAAGGAACTCAAAATATAAGAGCATATAACAATTCTTTACAAGACTTCGAATCATCACAACGAGAATTTTTCTTTTACATGATCAAAACTCCTTATACCTTCATTTACAATGGTTTACACTCCTTTCCAAATAATTATTTTTGAAGGCCCAAAAATGAAATTCAATCAACCACCATTTAATCACAATTTTTTTTCTTTTCTTTCACCAATTGAGTGAAGTTCCCTTTTTTTTTTTTTTTTTTTTTTTCTTTAAGTAATATCCCTTCCCAAACTTAGCATGAAAAACACATCCGAATTAAAGCTCATGAGTTCCTTAGAAAGGTAAATATTTGTTTTTCGGGCTAAGGTGAGGAAATATAATTGGTAAAATGAAAGAAAAGGTTTACATGTAGGCTCAAAATGGTTAACAATGGAAAATCATGCTTAAGCATGCATAAGGTTAGCTTGAAAGGCACAAACGGTCCAAAGAAGGCCTTAATATCATTTCTTAAATGTCATGAAATCAAATTGCATAAGAATGAATGACTTTTAAGTGTTCAACCAAATCAATGAATAATGAGATCAAACAACAACTTTGATGACAAGAAAATAAGAGTATGTGTATAACACTCATGAAATGAAGCACAAGGCTCAAAAGCTCACATTATATGGTTATATAAGTCTAATTTATGCTTGATACAATTCTTTGGGTCATGCAAATCCTTTAATTGGAAAATTATGAAACAAATGGCAAGTGCAAAGAAGGTTTCAAACATATCATGCTAGAACGATGCCAAATTTATTTATTTAAATTTTTTTTTTTTTTTTGAAATAAAAATTTACAAGGAAAAAAAATAATAAATAATAAATAAATAAATTCAATTTTCATTTAAGTCATGCAAACATTTATCACAATCTCATCATAAGTGTTCGGAAAGTGACTCAAAACAAAACAAGACTCAAAATAAATAAAAAAGAAAAAAAAAAAGCAAAATTTATTTTTTTTTAATTTAATTTAATTTATTTTTAAAAAAAATTTAAATACAATTTTTTTTTTTTTTTTAAAGAAAAACCAAGTTTACTTGCTAAACTCCAATACCCCCAAACCTAGAAATGAACATTGTCCTCAATGTTTAAAAATTTAGGCACAAGCAATGTCATAACAAGAAATGAAAGGTACTAAAATATAAAACACAAAAAAAACACGAGAATTAAAATACAAAAATAAAATAAAAGAAAATAATTACAAAATAAAAAAAAATAAAAAAAACAAACAAACAAATAAAAAGAAACGAAACAGTAAAACACTCGAAATAGAAAGCCCTAAACAAACAGTCTTACGCAAACCAAAGCCCAAACGATTGAAAGCTCAACCCAAAAGAAAGTTAACCCACTTTGAAACCTAACCAACAGTGAAAACCCGACCCATAATGAAATCCGAAGCCCACACGTTTGTTATTATTTTTATTTATATTTTTTTAATATAATGAAACGTGAATTGGGAGTGCGAAGGCGGGATTTATGAAAAGAAAGAGTGTGGTCCCTGCTGCCTCGGTTCCTAGGAAGTGACAGGCAAAAGGGTGAGGGACGTGTCGGCGCGCAGAGGCCGCTTTCACATCCCCCAAGCCAGACTTATTGGCCTCTTGGGTGAAGCGGGACGACTTTTTCACTTTGAAGGTGGTGAAAGGTGAAAATGCAATTAAGGGGAGTTGGGAAACGGGTGCGGCGACATATAGAGATAAGCCGTAAGGGCTGCACAGAACTTAGAACCGCAGTGGCTAGGGTTTAGCAAAACTAAGTCTATAAAAAGTAAAAAGAAAGGGTAAAAAAAAACACAAACTCAGAAACACACAAAAGAGAAAAGAAAGAAAGAAGAAAAGCGAGTGAGAAATCAAATGGCCTCTAACTACCCATTTTCGTTGGATCTCAACCTAGCTCCACCGACTCAGACACGGGGCCAAGCAGCGGCACCAGTATGGATGCCCTACTTTGCCTCCGGAAGGGGGCCTGTGACAGTAACTGACTCAATACTCCTGGACAACGATGTTGCCATTGGAGTGGGCAGAAATTTAGTGACTCCTAAAGATATACGTGTGTTTGGGACAAGGGATGACAATCGGGTCGCGAGTGATGCCATGGCACTGAGCGTGCAGAGTGCAGCATGTGTTGCAAGTTTGGGTCATCGCCTACTTGCGAAGTCCCATGAGGTAGAGGTGCTGAAAGGTCAGTTGGCGGCGGAGCGAAGTATGGTTGAAGATTGTCAAACTGCTATAAAAAGCTTGAAAAGGGAGAGGGCAAGGATAGTGGAGGTGAATCGACACCAGCTAGAAGTATTGCGGGACGAGAATAAAAACCTATCAAAAATGGTAGAGTTGTATTCTCGCGATATGCGAAAACAGCTGGAGGACCTAGACCGACCGGGTAAACGCAAGCGAGCAGATCGCGAGAGAAGTTATGCTCAAGCTAAGATTGCGATCTTTGAGAGCTCAAGTGGTGAGCCCCAAGAGGCTGTGCATGAAGCCCAGGAAGAGGACAGCCAGAGGGCCAAACTCAAAGCTCTAATGGTCGAGACACCGAGCACTGTGAAGAAATGACTTCTATTGCTAATTGTTGTTTTTATTTTATTTTGTTGTTTTTGTTATTTTCTTTCGGAAATAAAAGAGTAAGTTGCAGAAGAAAAAAAAGAAAAAGACAAAGCAAACACACTTCCCTAACTAAAATCAAATAAAGACGACAAACAGAAAAGAAAGCACACTTCCCTAACTAAAATAAAACAAAGAAGATAGCCGAAAGGGAAAAGCAAAAACACAAAGCTCCAGAAAATGAAAGTAACGGGCAAAAACATAAAACACCAGAAAACACGGAAAAAAAGAAAAGTAAAGTGAAAGTAAAGGTGCTCCCCCTTGAAGCGATTAGGTCGAGCATGCCCGGGAAATCCGAAGTGGTGTTGGCGCTCTCTCATCAGCATATGCCTATTTAAACCACGCCTTTGCAAGCGGATGATACCCAGCATTTCTTCCTGCAAACTCAAGGAAAAACATCAAAAAATCCAAAACAAAAAAAATGGCATCCTCATGCACTCACCTTGATGATCTCAACCTTGAACTATCCCTTGCACCTCCGAATGCCAAGAAAAGGGCTCGTCCAAACACTGTCTTCCCAAACTCTACATATCATCACGGCACGGCCTCAAACTTTGCTGAGGCAATACCGAACCTTTCTGAGGCAATGCCGAACAGATCAGTGCTGATGGGAACATTGATTGGCAGTAAACTCACTCCGGCAGATCATCTGCACGTGGCACGTAGGTCTGACAAGATGGCGGTGGATGAGTCCCACGATCTCACTGTGCTCCAGGCGGTCTCGTCTACCAATCTGGGCATGCGACTACTGGCGAGGACACGGGAGTGTGCCACTCTGAGCGAGGAAGTGGCTTCCTTGAAGGCTATGGTGGCGGACTTGCAGAAGCGGCTCTACTGTGCCACTCAGCATGTGGAAGCACTGCAGAGAAAAAATGATGATCATGTAGAGCTGCTGCAGATTCTACAAGTGCGAGACAATAGAGGCAAGCCATGATGATGAAGAAGATGAAGAAGATGAAGAAGAAGAAGAAGAAGATGAAGAAAAAAAAGAAGAAGTTGTTTTTTTTTTTTTTTTTTTTTTTTTTTATATTTATTTTACTTGAATGTTTTTTTTTTTTTTTTTTTTTTTTTTTTTTTTTAATGCAGCGTTTGAAATAAAAGTGTGTTTTAACACTCAGAAATAAACCAACTAACCATACCACAAAAACAAAAACAAAACAAAAATAAAATAAAAACAACGACTAAACAAAATAAATACAAAAACTAACTTAACAAAACAAAAACAAAAACAAAACAAAAACAAAGACTAAACAGAAAAGAAAACAAAGAAAATAAAAAAAAAAACTTAATTTAAAAACACATGAATATACAAGCAACTCACGGATAACCAGTTAAGGGCCTCAGAAAACACAGCCAGGGGATCCGGGAAGGTTGGAGGGGTCACAATGGTCCCGCTTAAAACCCAAACTTCTTTGACACCGAAGGTGTTGCCTATAGAACTCCTAGACACTGTATTGACGAAGGTGCTCACTGGGGTTACCAAAAGTTAGCTCATATGAAAAATAATTTCTTTTTTATAAAAAGAAACAAAAACAAATTAAGATAAAATGAAACAACAAACCATAAACGAAAATGAACTAAGTACTCTAAACAAACTCAAACAAACGAAATAAATTGTTGTACTAAAAGCAACAAACCAAGAAACCAAAGAAAAACACAAACAGCACTTTCTATCACCTATGTATCACCCTTTGGACAGAATCGTTTCTCTGTTTTTCAGCTTCGACCTGTGTTCAGTTTTTAGGCTATAACTTTCCAACCGCAAGTCCAAATTTCACGTTATTTATATGGTTGGATTCAGCACAGAAAAACAAAGAACCCAACGCGGACCAAAAGGCAAAAACAATAACAGAAATAAACAGAATTCAAAGAAGAGAAAGGATTGAAATGCTTCCCCTTGAAGCGATTAGGTCGAGCATGGATGCACTTGGAGGTCGCGACTTCTCCCACTACTCCACGCTTCCTATTCATATGATTGAGGTTGCCATCTCTCTCCATTTTTATTAAGCTATCATAAATTGCTAAAACCAACACACAAACTTGAAATTGAATTAAAAGGATTAGGAATGAACAATAGAGAACTAAGTAGACTTTAAACATTATAAATAAAAAGAAAAATCAACACACATCCAATTCCATGCTTCAAAGCAACAAGCACCAATGGGTTGTGTAAGCTGGGACTTAAACCCAGTTCTCTTGCTTGTTAAGCAATTGTCCTTGTCCGTTGGACTACAAACACAATTTGTCCATTAACGCCATTAACTTTAAAACAAGAAATTGTCTAGAAAAACATGAAAAAAAAAATAAAAATAAAACAAGTAGGGAAAAGAAATAGAACCAAACTATGTTGCCAATCCCCGGCAACGGCGCCAAAAACTTGTTGTGTCGGATTCACTGCACCAAAATAGATTCAGCTGCATCCTCAACTTGTGATACTCGCAAGTGCACGAGCCGTTCGGTAGTATAGCATATGTAAGTGCGAGGTCGATCCCACGAGGATTGGTGATTGAATGATCCAATTCATTTTCCCTACACAAAACAGAAATGAAAAAGAAAATAAATAAAACAATAAAAAGGAAATAACTCAAGCAAATAAGTTCCCAAGTTCAATTAGATTAACGGATTGATTCTAGCTAAAGTATGATTAGGCCATGGTGTCTGGTTCTAACCTTGTGTTCCTAATTCCCTAATTTGATCATTTGTTGTCTAACCTAAAATTAAGCATTAGGAACCCATTAAGCATAGAAGAACATTTTAAACAACCAAGTATGTATCTAATCCCTGTTGTCGAATGTCCATACATACTCTTCCTATTCATAGTTCAATTCGAATTAAAGCATGGTGTCTACTCTTAATTCAAACCAAGATAGCTAACATGCAAGCCTAAATGGTGATCAATCATTCAAACTAGCATATTAACTTATAAGCATAATGAATAAGAACAAAAACCATAATTGAAACTTGGAAACTAATTAAACTTGAATACTTAAGAAAGAATGTACATTACAAATAAAATTAAAGAAGAACTTGAAAACTTGAAGGAAAATTTAGTAAAATCATTCTACTACAACAATTGACAACTTGAAAGGAAACTAAGAGAATTTGAGGGAGAGAAGGGAAGGGAGCTCTAGAGAAGTGTTTGAGAGCTCCCCCCCTTGGGGTGTGATTTGAAGCTTGAAGGCTTCTCTATTTATAGGGCTAAGAGGGAGGAACAACATGATGAATTCCCACACCATCCTTCATCTTTTGCTGCTGCACAAGCTTTCTTCACATGGGTTCAAAGGTGATCAGATTTGCTGCCAACCCATGTGGTTGCCTTTTGGTTGCTGGAAAAACGAGTTTTCTGAACCTGTTTTGGTGTAGGAAGGCCATAGGTCTCAACACGTATCCAATGGGGCTGAAATTTGGATATGTTATACTAGACACCCATTGGAACAACTTCTATGAAGAAAGTATTCTCATCGGAGCAGTAGAAGTGTGCGTTTTGGACCTTGAAAGTTGGCTGCCGAACAGAGACTGGAATTGACTTCATTTCATTTCTTTTCTTTATTTTTGCTTTACATGCATGCACATGCTTCTCTTTAATAGCTCAAAAGCTGATCTCCAGCTCCAAAGTGATCTGCCAATTCATTTCCCATGTTCAAAGGCTGAAGCAAAAATGCCTCTCATCATTCCTCTTCTTCTCTCTCTCTTTTCTCTTTGCTTCACATGCACATGCTTTCTCTATAATAGCTCCAACATGTACCAACTTGCTCCTTCAGAAATTCATAGCTGGAAAGCCTCCCAACTTCACTCATTATGTTGGGTACAAAGTCAGTTGCAGCTGGGGTGAGGCACATGGCTAAAAGGAGTCACATGGCAAAATGCTGGCAGCTACAAATCTTGCTGAGCAAGGTTGGGTGTTGGACGGGCTGAGCACTCCACAAATGTCCAATTGGGCTGAAATTTGGATATGTTGTAGTAGACACCCATTGGAACAAGTTTCATGAAGAT
Source organism: Prunus kanzakura (assembly GCA_020521455.1). Classification (NCBI taxonomy): domain Eukaryota; kingdom Viridiplantae; phylum Streptophyta; class Magnoliopsida; order Rosales; family Rosaceae; genus Prunus; species Prunus kanzakura. The sequence continues at coordinate 84,459 of BPUM01000304.1, read as the reverse complement.
CTTCACCTCATTCGAGCCCCATAGCATGCTGATCCAAGGCCAAGAAGTTGACCTACGAAATTGGGCTGGAAAGGGGTTGTAGCCAAAATGTGTTTGTCTTTAAGCTCATATTCCTCATATGCCAATCAGCCCTTAACATGCATGGATTGCATCAAATGTTATCTCTTGCTATCTTAACCTACAAAACACACAAACATAGGTAAGTGACTAAAAATAAAGAGAAACTAAGCAAAATCACTAAGTAAAGAAGGCATGCAAGTGTATGAAATTATGGACTTATCAAAACAGAAAATGAATTAAAAGCACAAGTTTAACTCAATAACATAACCAAATCATAAGCTAGAAGGGTACAAAATGATATACAATTATGAACTGATCACAAGTTCAAAGGCAGTTCGCGCCTTATTGGAGTGGTTGGTGTATTTCGTAGTTCTAGCGATTGGATTTCACTCAAAACTCACCACATGACTCCTCCCACCATATTATGATGATGCCCAAGTTTTGGGCTCGATCGGAAATCAATAGGTGTACGAAATTGGACACTTCAAGTTCAAAGGCAGTTTGTTCCGAATTGGAGTGGTTGGTGTATTCCGTAGTTCTAGCGATTGGATTTCACTCAAAACTAACACATGACTCCTCCCACCATATTATGATGATGCCCAAGTTTTGGGCTCGATCGGAAATCAATAGGTGTACGAAATTGGACAATTCAAGTTCAAAGGCAGTTCGTGCCTTATTGGAGTGGTTGGTGTATTTCCGTAGTTCTAGCGATTGGATTTCACTCAAAACTCACCACATGACTCCTCCCACCATATTATGATGATGCCCAAGTTTTGGGCTCGATCGGAAATCAATAGGTGTACGAAATTGGACAATTCAAGTTCAAAGGCAGTTCGTGCCTTATTGGAGTGGTTGGTGTATTCGTAGTTCTAGCGATTGGATTTCACTTCAAAACTCACCAAATGACTCCTCCAACATATTATGACGATGCCCAAGTTTTGGGCTCGATCGGAAATCAATAGGTGTACGAAATTGGACACTTCAAGTTCAAAGGCAGTTTGTTCGAATTGGAGTGGTTATTGTATTCCGTAGTTCTAGCGATTGGATTTCACTCAAAACTCACCACATGAATCCTCCCACCATATTATGATGATGCCCAAGTTTTGGGCTCGATCGGAAATCAATAGGTGTACGAAATTGGACAATTCAAGTTCAAAGGCAGTTCGTGCCTTATTGGAGTGGTTGGTGTATTCCGTAGTTCTAGCGATTGGATTTCACTCAAAACTCACCACATGACTCCTCCCACCATATTATGATGATGCCCAAGTTTTGGGCTCGATCGGAAATCAATAGGTGTACGAAATTGGACAATTCAAGTTCAAAGGCAGTTCGTGCCTTATTGGAGTGGTTGGTGTATTCGTAGTTCTAGCGATTGGATTTCACTCAAAACTCACCAATGACTCCTCCCACCATATTATGATGATGCCCAAGTTTTGGGCTCGAATCGGAAATCAATAGGTGTACGAAATTGGACACTTCAAGTTCAAAGGCAGTTTGTTCCGAATTGGAGTGGTTGGTGTATTCCGTAGTTCTAGCGATTGGATTTCACTCAAAACTCTCCACATGACTCCTCCCACCATATTATGATGATGCCCAAGTTTTGGGCTCGATCGGAAATCAATAGGTGTACGAAATTGGACAATTCAAGTTCAAAGGCAGTTCGTGCCTAATTGGAGTGGTTGGTGTATTCCGTAGTTCTAGCGATTGGATTTCACTCAAAACTCACCACATGACTCCTCCCACCATATTATGATGATGCCCAAGTTTTGGGCTCGATCGGAAATCAATAGGTGTACGAAATTGGACACTTCAAGTTCAAAGGCAGTTTGTTCCGAATTGGAGTGGTTGGTGTATTCCGTAGTTCTAGCGATTGGATTTCACTCAAAACTCACCACATGACTCCTCCCACCATATTATATGATGCCCAAGTTTTGGGCTCGATCGGAAATCAATAGGTGTACGAAATTGGACAATTCAAGTTCAAAGGCAGTTCGTGCCTTATTGGAGTGGTTGGTGTATTCCGTAGTTCTAGCGATTGGATTTCACTCAAAACTCACCAAATGACTCCTCCCACCATATTATGATGATGCCCAAGTTTTGGGCTCGATCGGAAATCAATAGGTGTACGAAATTGGACACTTCAAGTTCAAAGGCAGTTTGTTCCGAATTGGAGTGGTTGGTGTATTCCGTAGTTCTAGCGATTGGATTTCACTCAAAACTCACCACATGACTCCTCCCACCATATTATGATGATGCCCAAGTTTTGGGCTCGATCGGAAATCAATAGGTGTACGAAATTGGACACTTCAAGTTCAAAGGCAGTTCGTGCCTTAATTGGAGTGGTTGGTGTATTCCGTAGTTCTTAGCGATTGGATTTCACTCAAAACTCACCACATGACTCCTCCCACCATATTAATGACGATGCCCAACTTTTGGCCTCGATCGGAAATCAATAGGTGTACGAAATTGGACACTTCAAGTTCAAAGGCAGTTTGTTCCGAATTGGAGTGGTTGGTGTAATCCGTAGTTCTAGGGAATGGATTTCACTCAAAACTCACCACGTGGCTCCCCCCACCATATTATGATGGTCAACAAGTTTTGTGCTCAATCAGAAATCAATAGGTGTACGAAATTGGAAACTTCAAGTTCAAAGGCAGTTTGTTCCGAATTGGAGTGGTTGGTGTATTTCGTAGTTCTAGCAATTGGTTTCGCTGAAAACTCACCACATGACTCCTCCCTCCATATTTTGGTGATGCCCAAGTTTTGGGCTCTATCGGAAATCAATAGGTGTAAGAAATTGGACACTTCAAGTTCAAACGCAGTTTGTTCCGAATTGGAGTGGTTGGTGTATTCCGTAGTTCTAGCGATTGGATTTCACTCAAAATTCACCACGTGACTCCCCCCACCATATCATGATGATGCCCAGGTATTGTGCTCAATCGGAAATTCAATAGGTGTACGAAATTGTACACTTCAATTTGAAAAGCAGTTTGTTCCGAATTGTAGTGGTTGGTGTATTCCGTAGTTCTAGCGATTGGATTTCACTGAAAACTCACCAAAAGACTTCCTCCCAACATATTGTGATGATGCCCAAGTTTTGGGCTCGATCGGAAATCAATAGGTGTACGAAATTGGACACTTCAAGTTCAAACGCAGTTCGTTCGGAATTGGAGTGGTTGGAGTATTCCGTAGTTCTTAGCGGTTGGATTTCACTCAAAACTCAGCACATGACTCCCCCCACCATATTATGATGATGCCCAAGTTTTGGGCTCGATCGGAAATCAATAGGTGTACGAAATTGGACACTTCAAGTTCAAAGGAAGTTTGTTCCGAATTGGAGTGGTTGGTGTATTCCGTAGTTCTAGCGATTGGATTTCACTGAAAATTCACCACATGACTCCACCCTCCATATTATGATGATGCCCAAGTTTTGGGCTCGATCGGAAATCAATAGGTGTACGAAATTGGACACTTCAAGTTCAAAGGCAGTTTGTTCCTATTGGAGTGGTTGGTGTATTCCGTAGTTCTAGCGATTGGATTTCACTCAAAACTCACCACATGACTCCTCCCACCATATTATGATGATGCCCAAGTTTTGGGCTCGATCGGAAATCAATAGGTGTACGAAATTGGACACTTCAAGTTCAAAGGCAGTTTGTTCCGAATTGGAGTGGTTGGTGTATTCCGTAGTTCTAGCGATTGGATTTCACTCAAAACTCACCACATGACTCCTCCCACCATATTATGATGATGCCCAAGTTTTGGGCTCGATCGGAAATCAATAGGTGTACGAAATTGGACACTTCAAGTTCAAAGGCAGTTTGTTCCGAATTGGAGTGGTTGGTGTATTCCGTAGTTCTAGCGATTGGATTTCACTCAAAACTCACCACATGACTCCTCCCACCATATTATGATGATGCCCAAGTTTTGGGCTCGATCGGAAATCAATAGGTGTACGAAATTGGACACTTCAAGTTCAAAGGCAGTTTGTTCCGAATTGGAGTGGTTGGTGTATTCCGTAGTTCTAGCGATTGGATTTCACTCAAAACTCACCACATGACTCCTCCCACCATATTATGATGATGCCCAAGTTTTGGGCTCGATCGGAAATCAATAGGTGTACGAAATTGGACACTTCAAGTTCAAAGGCAGTTTGTTCCGAATTGGAGTGGTTGGTGTATTCCGTAGTTCTAGCGATTGGATTTCACTCAAAACTCACCACATGACTCCTCCCACCATATTATGATGATGCCCAAGTTTTGGGCTCGATCGGAAATCAATAGGTGTACGAAATTGGACAATTCAAGTTCAAAGGCAGTTCGTGCCTTATTGGAGTGGTTGGTGTATTCCGTAGTTCTAGCGATTGGATTTCACTCAAAACTCACCAAATGACTCCTCCCACCATATTATGATGATGCCCAAGTTTTGGGCTCGATCGGAAATCAATAGGTGTACGAAATTGGACACTTCAAGTTCAAAGGCAGTTTGTTCCTGAATTGGAGTGGTTGGTGTATTCCGTAGTTCTAGCGATTGGATTTCACTCAAAACTCACCACATGACTCCTCCCACCATATTATGATGATGCCCAAGTTTTGGGCTCGATCGGAAATCAATAGGTGTACGAAATTGGACACTTCAAGTTCAAAGGCAGTTTGTTCCGAATTGGAGTGGTTGGTGTATTCCGTAGTTCTAGCGATTGGATTTCACTCAAAACTCACCACATGACTCCTCCCACCATATTATGATGATGCCCAAGTTTTGGGCTCGATCGGAAATCAATAGGTGTACGAAATTGGACACTTCAAGTTCAAAGGCAGTTCGTGCCTGATTGGAGTGGTTGGTGTATTCCGTAGTTCTAGCGATTGGATTTCACTCAAAACTCACCAAATGACTCCTCCCACCATATTATGATGATGCCCAAGTTTTGGGCTCGATCGGAAATCAATAGGTGTACGAAATTGGACACTTCAAGTTCAAAGGCAGTTAGTGCCTTATTGGAGTGGTTGGTGTATTCCGTAGTTCTAGCGATTGGATTTCACTCAAAACTCACCAAATGACTCCTCCCACCATATTATGATGATGCCCAAGTTTTGGGCTCGATCGGAAATCAATAGGTGTACGAAATTGGACACTTCAAGTTCAAAGGCAGTTTGTTCCGAATTGGAGTGGTTGGTGTATTCCGTAGTTCTAGCGATTGGATTTCACTCAAAACTCACCAAATGACTCCTCCCACCATATTATGATGATGCCCAAGTTTTGGGCTCGATCGGAAATCAATAGGTGTACGAAATTGGACACTTCAAGTTCAAAGGCAGTTTGTTCCGAATTGGAGTGGTTGGTGTATTCCGTAGTTCTAGCGATTGGATTTCACTCAAAACTCACCACATGACTCCTCCCACCATATTATGATGATGCCCAAGTTTTGGGCTCGATCGGAAATCAATAGGTGTACGAAATTGGACACTTCAAGTTCAAAGGCAGTTCGTGCCTAATTGGAGTGGTTGGTGTATTCCGTAGTTCTAGCGATTGGATTTCACTCAAAACTCACCAAATGACTCCTCCCAACATATTATGATGATGCCCAAGTTTTGGGCTCGATCGGAAATCAATAGGTGTACGAAATTGGACACTTCAAGTTCAAAGGCAGTTTGTTCCGAATTGGAGTGGTTGGTGTATTCCGTAGTTCTAGCGATTGGATTTCACTCAAAACTCACCACATGACTCCTCCCACCATATTATGATGATGCCCAAGTTTTGGGCTCGATCGGAAATCAATAGGTGTACGAAATTGGACACTTCAAGTTCAAAGGCAGTTTGTTCCGAATTGGAGTGGTTGGTGTATTCCGTAGTTCTAGCGATTGGATTTCACTCAAAACTCACCAAATGACTCCTCCCACCATATTATGACGATGCCCAAGTTTTGGGCTCGATCGGAAATCAATAGGTGTACGAAATTGGACCCTTCAAGTTCAAAGGCAGTTTGTTCCGAATTGGAGTGGTTGGTGTATTCCGTAGTTCTAGCGATTGGATTTCACTCAAAACTCTCCACATGACTCCTCCCACCATATTATGATGATGCCCAAGTTTTGGGCTCGATCGGAAATCAATAGGTGTACGAAATTAGACACTTCAAGTTCAAAGCCAGTTTGTTCCGAATTGGAGTGGTTGGTTTATTCCGTGGTTCTAGCGATTGGATTTCACTCAAAACTCACCAAACGACTCCTCCCACCATTTTATGATGATGCCCATGTTTTGGGCTCAATCGGAAATCAATAGGTGTACGAAATTGGACAATTCAAGTTCAAATGCAGTTAGTGCCTTTTGGAGTGGTTGGTTTATTCCGTAGTTCTAGGTGATTGGATTTCACTCAAAACTCACCAAATGACTCCTCCCACCATATTATGATGATGCCCAAGTTTTGGGCTCGATCGGAAATCAATAGGTGTACGAAATTGGACACTTCAAGTTTAACCGCAGTTTGTTCCGAATTGGAGTGGTTGGTGTATTCCGTAGTTCTAGCGATTGGATTTCACTCAAAACTCACCAATGACTCCTCCCACCATATTATGATGATGCCCAAGTTTTGGGCTCGATCGGAAATCAATAGGTGTACGAAATTGGACACTTCAAGTTCAAAGGCAGTTTGTTCCTGAATTGGAGTGGTTGGTGTATTCCGTAGTTCTAGCGATTGGATTTCACTCAAAACTCACCACATGACTCCTCCCACCATATTATGATGATGCCCAAGTTTTGGGCTCGATCGGAAATCAATAGGTGTACGAAATTCGGACACTTCAAGTTCAAAGCAATTTGTCCCGAATTGGAGTGGTTGGTGTATTCCGTAGTTCTAGCGATTCGATTTCACTCAAAACTCACCAAATGACTCCTCCCACCATTTTATGGTGATGCCCAAGTTTTGGGCTCGATCGTAAATTAATAGGTGTACGAAATTGGATACTTTAAGTTCAAAGGCAGTTTGTTCCGAATTGGAGTGGTTGGTGTATTCCTCAGTTTTAGAGATTGCAGTTTCACTCAAAACTCACCAAATGACTCCTCCCAACATATTATGATGATGCCCAAGTTTTGGGCTCGATCGGAAAGTCAATAGGTGTACGAAATTGCACACTTGAAGTTGAAAGGCAGTTCGTTCCGAATTGGAGTGGTTGGTGTATTCCGTAGTTTTGGCAATTGGATTTCACTCAAAACTCTCCACACGACGCCTCCCACCATATTGTGATGGTGTACCTAGTTTTGGGCTCGATCGGAAATCAATAGGTGTACGAAATTGCGCACTTCAAGTTCAAAGGCAGTTTGTTCCGTATTGGAGTGGTTGGTGTATTCCGTTGTTCTAGCGTTTGGATTTCACTCAAAACTCACCACATGACTCCCTCCACCGTATTATGAGGATGCCCAAGTTTTGGGCTCCCTCGGAAATCAATAGGTGTACGAAAGTGGTTGGTGTATTTCGTAGCGAATGGATTTCACTCAAAACTCACCACATTATGATGACGCCCAAGTTTTGGGCTCGATCGGAAATCAATAGGTGTATGAAATTGAACACTTCAAGTTCAAAGGTAGTTCGTGCCTTATTGGAGTGGTTGGTGTATTCCGTAGTTCTAGCGATGGGCTTTCACTCAAAACTCACCAAATGACTCGTCCCACCAGTTTGTGAGGATGCCCAAGTTTTGGGCTACATCGGAAATCAATAGGTGTACGAAATTGGACACTTCAACTTCAAAGGCAGTTTGTTCTGAATTGGAGTGGTTGGTGTATTCCATAGTTCTAGCGATTGGATTTCACTCAAAACTCTCCGCATGACCCCTCCCACCATATTATGATGATGCCCAAGTTTTGGGCTAGATCGGAAATCAATAGGTGTACGAAATTCGACACTTGAAGTTCAAAGGCAGTTTGTTCCGAATTGGAGTGGTTGGTGTATTCCGTAGTTCTAGCGATTGGATTTCACTCAAAACTCACCACATGACTCCTCCCACCATATTATGATGATGCCCAAGTTTTGGGCTCGATCGGAAATCAATAGGTGTACGAAATTGGACAATTCAAGTTCAAAGGCAGTTCGTGCCTTATTGGAGTGGTTGGTGTATTCCGTAGTTCTAGCGATTGGATTTCACTCAAAACTCACCAAATGACTCCTCCCACCATATTATGATGATGCCCAAGTTTTGGGCTCGATCGGAAATCAATAGGTGTACGAAATTGGACACTTCAAGTTCAAAGGCAGTTTGTTCCGAATTGGAGTGGTTGGTGTATTCCGTAGTTCTAGCGATTGGATTTCACTCAAAACTCACCACATGACTCCTCCCACCATATTATGATGATGCCCAAGTTTTGGGCTCGATCGGAAATCAATAGGTGTACGAAATTGGACACTTCAAGTTCAAAGGCAGTTCGTTCCTAATTGGAGTGGTTGGTGTATTTCGTAGTTCTAGCGATTGGATTTCACTCAAAACTCACCAAATGACTCCTCCCAACATATTATGATGATGCCCAAGTTTTGGGCTCGATCGGAAATCAATAGGTGTACGAAATTGGACACTTCAAGTTCAAAGGCAGTTTGTTCCGAATTGGAGTGGTTGGTGTATTCCGTAGTTCTAGCGATTGGATTTCACTCAAAACTCACCAGATGACTCCTCCCACCATATTATGATGATGCCCAAGTTTTGGGCTCGATCGGAAATCAATAGGTGTACGAAATTGGACAATTCAAGTTCAAAGGCAGTTCGTGCCTTATTGGAGTGGTTGGTGTATTCGTAGTTCTAGCGATTGGATTTCACTCAAAACTCACCAAATGACTCCTCCCAACATATTATGATGATGCCCAAGTTTTGGGCTCGATCGGAAATCAATAGGTGTACGAAATTGGACACTTCAAGTTCAAAGGCAGTTTGTTCCGAATTGGAGTGGTTGGTGTATTCCGTAGTTCTAGCGATTGGATTTCACTCAAAACTCACCAAATGACTCCTCCCAACATATTATGATGATGCCCAAGTTTTGGGCTCGATCGGAAATCAATAGGTGTACGAAATTGGACACTTCAAGTTCAAAGGCAGTTTGTTCCGAATTGGAGTGGTTGGTGTATTCCGTAGTTCTAGCGATTGGATTTCACTCAAAACTCACCACATGACTCCCTCCCACCATATTATGATGATGCCAAGTTTTGGGCTCGATCGGAAATCAATAGGTGTACGAAATTGGACAATTCAAGTTCAAAGGCAGTTCATGGCTTATTGGAGTGGTTGGTGTATTCCGTAGTTCTAGCAATTCGGATTTCACTCAAAACTCACCAAATGACTCCTCCCACCATATTATGATGATGCCCAAGTTTTGGGCTCGATCGGAAATCAATAGGTGTACGAAATTGGACACTTCAAGTTCAAAGGCAGTTCGTGCCGTATTGGAGTGGTTGGTGTATTCCGTAGTTCTAGCGATTGGATTTCACTCAAAAACTCACCAAATGACTCCTCCCAACATACTTATGATGATGCCCAAGTTTTGGGCTCGATCGGAAATCAATAGGTGTACGAAATTGGACACTTCAAGTTCAAAGGCAGTTTGTTCCGAATTGGAGTGGGTGGTGTATTCCGTAGTTCTAGCGATTGGATTTCACTCAAAACTCAACACATGACTCCTCCCACCATATTATGATGATGCCCAAGTTTTGGGCTCGATCGGAAATCAATAGGTGTACGAAATTGGAGCAATTCAAGTTCAAAGGCAGTTCGTGCCTTATTGGAGTGGTTGGTGTATTCCGTAGTTCTAGCGATTGGATTTCACTCAAAACTCACCAAATGACTCCTCCCAACATATTATGATGATGCCCAAGTTTTGGCTCGATCGGAAATCAATAGGTGTACGAAATTGGACAATTCAAGTTCAAAGGCAGTTCGTGCCATATTGGAGTGGTTGGTGTATTCGTAGTTCTAGCGATTGGATTTCACTCAAAACTCACCAAATGACTCCTCCCACCATATTATGATGATGCCCAAGTTTTGGGCTCGATCGGAAATCAATAGGTGTACGAAATTGGACACTTCAAGTTCAAAGGCAGTTTGTTCTGAATTGGAGTGGTTGGTGTATTCCGTAGTTCTAGCGATTGGATTTCACTCAAAACTCACCAAATGACTCCTCCCACCATATTATGATGATGCTCAAGTTTTGGGCTCGATCGGAAATCAATAGGTGTACGAAATTGGACACTTCAAGTTCAAAGGCAGTTCGTGCCTTAATTGGAGTGGTTGGTGTATTCGTAGTTCTAGCGATTGGATTTCACTCAAAACTCACCAAATGACTCCTCCCACCATTTATGATGATGCCCAAGTTTTGGGCTCGATCGGAAATCAATAGGTGTACGAAATTGGACAATTCAAGTTCAAAGGCAGTTCGTGCCTTAATTGGAGTGGTTGGTGTATTCCGTAGTTCTAGCGATTGGATTTCACTCAAAACTCACCAAATGACTCCTCCCACCATATTATGACTGATGCCCAAGTTTTGGGCTCGATCGGAAATCAACTAGGTGTACGAAATTGGACACTTCAAGTTCAAAGGCAGTTTGTTCCGAATTAGGAGTGGTTGGTGTATTCCGTAGTTCTAGCGATTGGATTTCACTCAAAATCTCACCAATGACTCCTCCCACCATATTATGATGATGCCCAAGTTTTGGCTCAGATCGGAAATATATAGGTGTACGAAATTGGACACTTCAAGTTCAAAGGCAGTTTGTTCCGAATTGGAGTGGTTGGTGTATTCCGCTAGTTCTAGCGATTGGATTTCACTCTAAAACTCACCAAATGACTCCTCCCACCATATTATGATGATCCCAAGTTTTGGGCTCGATCGGAAATCAATAGGTGTACGAAATTGGACAATTCAAGTTTAAAGGCAGTTCGTGCCTTATTGGAGTGGTTGGTGTATTCCGTAGTTCTAGCTATTGGATTTCACTCAAAACTCTCCACACTGACTCCTCCCACCATATTATGATGATGCCCAAGTTTTGGGCTAGATCGGAAATCAATCGGTGTACGACATTGGACACTTCAACTTCAAAGGCAGTGTGTTCTGAAATGGAGTGGTTGGTGTATTCCATAGTTCTAGGGAATGGATTTCACTCAAAACTCACCAAATGACTCCCCCCAACATATTATGATGATGCTCAAGTTTTGGGCTCGATCGGAAATCAATAGGTGTACGAAATTGGACACTTCAAGTTCAAAGGCAGTTCGTGCCTTATTGGAGTGGTTGGTGTATTTCGTAGTTCTAGCGATTTGATTTCACTCAAAACTCACCAAATGACTCCTCCCAACATATTATGATGATGCCCAAGTTTTGGGCTCGATCGGAAATCAATAGGTGTACGAAATTGGACACTTCAATGTTCAAAGGCAGTTCGTGCCTTATTGGAGTGGTTGGTGTATTCGTAGTTCTAGCGATTGGATTTCACTCAAAACTCACCAAATGACTCCTCCCAACATATTATGATGATGCCCAAGTTTTGGGCTCGATCGGAAATCAATAGGTGTACGAAATTGGACAATTCAAGTTGCAAATGCAGTTCGTGCCATATTGGAGTGGTTGGTGTATTTCGTAGTTCTAGCGATTGGATTTCACTCAAAACTCACCAAATGACTCCTCCCAACATATTATGACTGATGCCCAAGTTTTAGGCTTGATCGGAAATCAATAGGAGTACGAAATTGGACATATCTATTTCGAAGGCAGTTCGTGCTTGATTGGAGTGGTTTGGTGAATTCCGTAGTTCTAGGAATTGGATTTCACTCGAAACTCTCCAATTGACTCTTCCCAACACATTATGATGATGCCCAAGTCTCGATCGGAAATCAATAGGTGTACGAAATTGGACACTTCATGTTGAAAGCAATTTATCCCGAATTGGAGTGGTTGGTGTATTACGTAGTTCTAGCGATTGGATTTCACTCAAAACTCACCACATGAATCCTCCCACCATATTATGATCATGCCCAGGTTCTGGTCTCGATCGGAAATCAATAGGTGTACGAAATTGGACAATTCAAGTTCAAAGGCAGTTCGTGCCTTATTGGAGTGATTGTTGTATTTCGTAGTTCTAGCGATTGGATTTCACTCAAAACTCACCAAATGACTCTTCCCAACACTTTATGAAGATGCCCAAGTTTTGGGCTCAATCGGAAATCAATAGGTGTAAGAAATTGGACACTTCAAGTTCAAAGGCAATTTATTCCGAATTGGAGTGATTGGTGTATTCCGTAGTTCTAGCGATTGGATTTCACTCAAAACACTCCCCATGACTCCTCCCACCATATTGTGATGATGCCCATGTTTTGGGCACAATCGGAAATCAGTAGGGGTACGAATTTGGACACTTCGAGTTCAAAGGCAGTTTGTTCCGAATTGGAGTGGTTGGTGTATTCCGTAGTTCTAGCGATTGGATTTCACTCAAAACTCACCACATGACTCCTCCCACCATATTATGATGAATGCCCATGTTTTGGGCTCGATCGGAAATCAATAGGTGTACGAAATTGGACACTTCAAGTTCAAAGGCAGTTCGTGCCTTACTTGGAGTGGTTGGTGTATTCCGTAGTTCTAGCGATTGGATTTCACTCAAAACTCACCAAATGACTCCTCCCAACATATTATGATGATGCCCAAGTTTTGGGCTCGATCGGAAATCAATAGGTGTACGAAATTGGACACTTCAAGTTCAAAGGCAGTTTGTTCCGAATTGGAGTGGTTGGTGTATTCCGTAGTTCTAGCGATTGGATTTCTACTCAAAACTCACCAAATGACTCCTCCCACCATTTTCTGATGATGCCCAAGTTTTGGGCTCGATCGGAAATCAATAGGTGTACGAAATTGGACACTTCAAGTTCAAAGGCAATTTGTTCCGAATTGGAGTGGTTGGTTTAGTTCCGTAGTTCTAGCGATTGGTTTTCTCTCAAAACTCAGCACACGACTACTCCCACCATATTATGATGACGCCCAGGTTTTGGGCTCGATCAGAAATCCATAGGTGTACGAAATTGGACAATTCAAGTTCAAAGGCAGTTCGTGCCTTATTGGAGTGGTTGGTGTATTTCGTAGTTCTAGCGATTGGATTTCACTCAAAACTCACCACATGACTCCTCCCACCATATTATGATGATGCCCAAGTTTTGGGCTCGATCGGAAATCGATGGGTGTACGAAGTTGGACACTTCAAGTTCAAAGGCAGTTTGTTCTGAATTGGAGTGGTTGGTGTATTACGTAGTTCTAGCGAATGGATTTCACTCAAAACTCACCACATGACTCCTCCCACCATATTATGATGATGCCCAAGTTTTGGGCTCTATCAGAAATCAATAGGTGTACGAAATTGGACACTTCAAGTTCATAGGCAGTTCGTTCCTTATTGGAGTGGTTGGTACATTTCGTAGTTCTAGCAATTGGATTTCACTCAAAACTCGCCAAATGACTCCTCCCAACTTATTATGATGATTCCCAAGTTTTGGGCTCGATCGGAAATCAATATCGCTAGAACTACGGAGTACACCAACCACTCCAATTCAGAACAAACTACCTTTGAAGTTGAACTGTCCAATTTCGTACACCTATTGATTTCCGATCGAGCCCAAAACTTGGGCATCGTCATAAAATGGTGAGAGGAATCATTTGGTGAGTTTTGAGTGAAATCCAATCGCTAGAACTACGGAATACACCAACCACTCCAATTCGAAACAAACGGCCTTTGAACTTGAACTGTCCAATTTCGTACACCTATTGATTTCCGATCGAGCCCAAAACTTGGGCATCACCATAATATGGTGGGAGGAGTCATGTGGTGAGTTTTGAGTTAAATCCAATTGCTAGAAGAATGGAATACACCAACCACTTGAATTCGGAACAAACTGCCTTTGAACTTGAAGTGCCCAATTTCGTACATCTATTGATTTCTGATCGAGCCCAAAACTTGGGCATCATCATAAAATGGTGGGAGGAGTCATGTGGTGAGTTTTGAGTGAAATCCAATCGCTAGAACTACGGAATACACCAACCACTTCAATTCGGAACAAACTGCCTTTGAACTTGAAGTGTCCAATTTCGTACACCTATTGATTTCCGATCGAGCCCAAAACTTGGGAATCATCATAAAATATTGGGAGGACTCATTTGGCGAGTTTTGAGTGAAATTCAATCGCTAGAACTACGGAATACACCAACCACTCCAATTCGGAACAAACTGCCTTTGAACTTGAAGTGTCCAATTTCGTACACCTACTAATTTCCGATCGAGCCCAAAACTTGGGCATCGTCATAAAATGGTGGGGGAGTGATGTGGTGAGTTTTGAGTGAAATCCAATCGCTAGAACTACGGAATACACAAACCACTCCAATTCGGGCCAAGTTGCTTAGAACTTGAAGTGTCCAATTTCGTACACCAATTGATTTCCGATCCAGCCCCAAACTTGGGCATCATCATAATATGGTGGGAGGAGTCGTGTGGAGAGTTTTGAGTTAAATACAGTCGCTAGAACTATGGAATACACCAACCACTCCAATTCAGAACAAACTGCCTTTGAACATGAAGTGTCCAATTTCGTTTACCTATTGATTTCCGATCGAGCCCAAAACTTGGGCATCGTCATAAAATGTTGGGAGGAGTCATTTGGCGAGTTTTGAGTGAAATCCAATCGCTAGAACTTCAAAATACACAAAACCCTCCAATAAGGCACGAACTGCCTTTGAACTTGAATTGTCCAATTTCGTACATCTATTGATTTCCGATCGAGCCCAAAACTTGGGCATCCTCACAATATGTTGGGAGGAGTCATTTGGTGAGTTTTGAGTGAAATCCAATCGCTAGAACTACGGAATACACCAACCACTCCAATTCGGGACAAGTTGCTTTGAACTTGAAGTGTCCAATTTCGTACACCAATTGATTTCCGATCGAGCCCAAAACTTGGGCATCATAATAATATGGTGGGAGGAGTCATGTGGAGAGTTTTGAGTGAAATCCAATCGCTAGAACTACGGAATACACCAACCACTCCAATTCGGAACAAACTGCCTTTGAACTTGAAGTGTCCAATTTCGTACACCTATTGATCAACGATCGAGCCCAAAACTTCGGCATCATCATAATATGGTGGGAGGAGTCATGTGGTGAGTTTTGAGTGAAATCCAATCGCTAGAACTACGGAATACACCAACCACCCCAATTCGGAACAAACTGCCTTTGAACTTGAAGTGTATAATTTCATCCACCTATTCATTTCCGATCGAGCCCAAAACATGGGCATCATCATAATATGTTGGGAGGAGTCATTTGGTGAGTTTTGAGTGAAATCCAATCGCTAGAACTACGAAATACACCAACCACTCCAATAAGGCACGAACTGCCTTTGAACTTGAAGTGTCCAATTTCGTAAACCTATTGATTTCCGATCGAGCCCAAAACTTGTGCATCATCATAAAATGGTGGGAGGAGTCATTTGGTGAGTTTTGAGTGAAATCCAATCGCTAGAACTACGGAACACACCAACCACTCCAATTCGGAACAAACTGCCTTTTAACTTGAAGTGTCCAATTTCGTACACCTATTCATTTCCTATCGAGCCCAAAACTTGGGCATCATCATAATACGTTGGGAGGAGTCATTTGGTGAGTTTTGACTGAAATCCAATAGCTAGAACTACGAAATACATCAACCAGTCCAGTAAGGAACGAACTGCCTTTGAAGTTGAAGTGTCCAAGTTCGTACACCTATTGATTTCCGATCGAGCCCAAAACTTGGGCATCATCGTAATATGTTGGGAGGAGTCATTTGGTGGGTTTTGAGTGAAATCCAATCACTAGAACTACGAGATACACCAACCACTCCAATAAGGCACGAACTGCCTTTGAACTTGAATTGTCCAATTTCGTACACCTATTGATTTCCGATCGAGCCCAAAACTTCGGGATCATCATAATATGGTGGGGAGGAGTGATGTGGTGAGTTTTGAGTGAAATACAATCGCTAGAACTACGGAATACACCGACCACTCCAATTCAAAACAAACTGCCTTTGAACTTGAAGTGTCCGATTTCGTACACCTATTGTTTTCAGATCGAGCACAAAACTTGGGTATCATCATAATATGGTGGGAGGAGTCAAGTGGAGAGTTTTGAGTGAAATCCAATCGCTGGAACTACGGAATACATAAACCACACCAATTCGGAACAAACTGTGTTTGAACTTGAAGTGTCCAATTTCGTACACCTATTGATTTCCGATCCAGCCCAAAACTTGGTCATCATCATAAAATGGTGGGAGGAGTCATTTGGTGAGTTTTGAGTGAAATCCAATCTCTAGAACTACGGAATTCACCAACCACTCCAATTCGGAACAAACTGCCTTTGAACTTGAAGTGTCCAATTTCCTACACCTATTGTTTTCCGATCGAGCCCAAAACCTGTACATCATCATAATATGGTGGGAGGAGTCATGTGGTGAGTTTTGAGTGAAATCCAATCGCTAGAACTACGGAATTCAAAAACCACTCCAATTTGGAACAAACTGCCTCTGAACTTCAAGTGTCCAATTTCGTACACCTATTGATTTCCGATCGAGCCCAAAATTTGGGCATCATCATAATATGTTGGGAGGAGTCATTTGGTGAGTTTTGAGTGAAATACAATCGCTAGAACTATGAAATGTACCAACCAATAAAATAAGGCACGAATTGCCTTTGAACTTGAGTTGTCCAATTTCGTACACCTATTGATTTCCAATCGAGCCCAAAAGTTGGGCTTCATCATAATATGGTGGGAGGAGTCATTTGGTGAGTTTTGAGTGAAATCCAATCGCTAGAACTACGGAATACACAAACCACTCCAATTCGGATCAAACTGTGTTTGAACTTGAAGTGTCCAATTTCGTACACCTATTGATTTCCGATCGAGCCCAAAAGTTGGGCATCATCATAATATGTTGGGGGGAGTCATTTGGTGAATTTTGAGTGAAATCCAATCACTAGAACTACGAGATACACCAACCACTCCAATAAGGCACAAACAACCTTTGAAATTTAAATGTACAATTTCATACACCTATTGATTTCCGATCGAGCCCAAAATTTGGGCATCATCATAACATGTTGGGAGGAGTCATTTGGTGAGTTTTGAGTGAAATCCAATCGCTAGAACTATGAAATGTTCCAACCAGTAAAATAAGGCACGAATTGCCTTTGAACTTGAATTGTCCAATTTCGAACTCCTATTGATTTCCGATCGAGCCCAAAACTTGATCATCATCGTAAAATGGTGGGAGGGGTCATTTGGTGAGTTTTAAGTGAACTCCAATCGCTAGAACTACGAAATACACCAACCACTCCAGTAAGGCACGAACTGCCTTTGAACTTGAATTGTGCAATTTCGTACACCTATTGATTTCCGATCGAGCCCAAAACTTGGGCATAATCATAATATGGTGGGAGGAGTCATGTGGTGAGTTTTGAGTGAAATCCAATTGCTAGAACTACGGAATACAAAAACCACTACAACTTGGAACAAACTACCGTTGAACATGAAGTGTCCAATTTCGTACACCAATTGATTTTCGATTGAGCCCAAAACATGGGCATCATCATAATATGGTGGGAGGAGTCATTTGGTGAGTTTTGAGTGAAATCCAATCGCTAGAGCAACGGAATACACCAACCACACCAGTAAGGCACAAACTGCCTTTGAACATGAATTGTCCAATTTCGTACACCTA
Source organism: Prunus kanzakura (assembly GCA_020521455.1). Lineage (NCBI taxonomy): Eukaryota > Viridiplantae > Streptophyta > Magnoliopsida > Rosales > Rosaceae > Prunus > Prunus kanzakura. The sequence goes on along the minus strand of BPUM01000304.1, from coordinate 66,644 downwards.
TTGATTTCCGATCGAGCCCCAAATATGGGCATCAACATAATATGGTGGGAGGAGTCATGTGTTGAGTTTTGAGTGAAATCCAATCGCTAGAACTACGGAATACACCAACCATTGCAATAATGCACGAACTGCCTTTGAACTTGAAGTTTTCAATTTCGTAAACCTATTGATTTCCGATCGAGCCCAAAACTTGGGCATCATCATAACATGGTGGGAGGAGTCGTTTGGCGATTTTTGAGTGAAATCCAATCGCTAGAACTATGAAATGTACCAACCACTCCAATAAGTCACAAACTGCCTTTGAACTTGAATTGTCCAATTTCGTAAACCTATTGATTTCCGATCGAGCCCAAAACTTGGGCATCACCATAATATGGTGGGAGGACAAATGTTGTGTGTTTTGAGCGAAATCCAATCGCTAGAGCTAAGGAATACACCAACCACTCCAATAAGGCACGAACTGCCGTTGAAATTGAATTGTCCAATTTCGAACACCTATTGATTTCAGATCGAGCCCCAAAGTTGGGCATCGTCTTAATATGTTGGGAGGAGTCATTTGATTAGTTTTGAGTGAAATACAATCGCTAGAACTACGAAATACACCAACCACCCCAATTGGGCACGAACTGCCGGTGAACTAGAATTGTCCAATTTTGTACACCTATTGATTTCCGATCGAGCCCAAAACCTGGGCAACATCATAATATGGTGGGAGGAGTCATGTGGTTAGTTTTGGGTGAAATCCAATTGCTAGAACTAAGGAATACATGTGAAGAATCTTGAGGTGCAGCAGCAAAGGGGAGCCACATCTGATCACCTTTGAACCCATGTGAAGAATCTTGAGGTGCAGCAGCAAAAGATGAAGGATGGTGTGGGAATTCATCATGTTGTTCCTCCCTCTTATGCCTATAAATAGAGAAGCCTTCAAGCTTCATAAATCACACCCCAAGGGGGGGAGCTCTCAAACACTTCTCTAGAGCTCCCTTCCCTTCTCTCCCTCAATTTCTCTTAGTTTCCTTTCAAGTTGTCAATTGTTGTAATAAAATGAGTTTACTGAATTTTTCTTCAAGTTTTCAAGTTCTTCTTTTAATTTTATTTGTAATGTACATTCTTTCTTTAGTATTCAAGTTTAATTAGTTTCCAAGTTTCAGTTATGGTTTTTGTTCTTATTCATTATGCTTATAAGTTAATATGCTAGTTTGAATGATTGATCACCATTTAGGCTTGCATGTTAGCTATCTTGGTTTGAATTAAGAGTAGACACCATGCTTTAATTCGAATTGAACTATGAATAGGAAGAGTATGTATGGACATTCGACAACAGGGATTAGATACATACTTGGTTGTTTAAAATGTTCTTCTATGCTTAATGGGTTCCTAATGCTTAATTTTAGGTTAGACAACAAATGATCAAATTAGGGAATTAGGAACACAAGGTTAGAACCAGACACCATGGCCTAATCATACTTTAGCTAGAATCAATCCATTAATCTAAATTGAACTTGGGAACTTATTTGCTTGAGTTATTTCTCTTTTTTCTTGTTTTATTTATTTTTTTTCCATTTCTGTTTTGTGTAGGGAAAATGAATTGGATCATTCAATCACCAATCCTCGTGGGATCGACCTCGCACTTACATATGCTATACTACCAAACGGCTCGTGCACTTGCGAGTATCACAAGTTGAGGATGCAACTGAATCCATTTTGGTGCAGTGAATCCGACACAACAGGTAACTCTTGGTTCGTTCTTTGTAAAGCTTTGCATTCTCATAAGACTCATGTCTAATTTCTTCCAATTCATTGAGCTGAAACTTTCTAACATGGCCAGCCTTGTCCAGATCAAAATTCAATTTCTTGATGGCCCAAAAAGCATTGTGTTCAAGCTCCATTGGCAGGTGACAAGCTTTCCCAAACACAAGACGATAAGGGCTCATTCCAATGGGAGTCTTATACGCAGTCCTATAAGCCCATAATGCATCATTGAGCTTGGCAGCCCAATCTTTTCTTGTGTTGTTCACCACCTTCTCCAGGATGTGCTTAATTTCTCGATTGCTTATTTCCACTTGACCAGAAGTTTGAGGATGATATGGTGTAGAGACTCGATGGGTGATGTTGTACTTTTTCATGAGTGCTTCGAATGGCTTGTTACAGAAGTGGCTGCCTCCATCACTAATGACAGCCCTTGGAGTACCAAACCTTGTGAAAATATTATCCTTCAAGAACTTCAGCACCACCTTATGATCATTGGTTTTGGTGGCTATGGCTTCCACCCATTTAGACACATAATCAACAGCAACAAGTATGTAAGTATAACCAAAGGAAGATGGGAATGGTCCCATGAAATCAATACCCCACACATCGAAGAGCTCCACAACGAGTATGTTATTCAGTGGCATTTCGTTCCTGCGACTTATGTTCCCCATCCTTTGACACCTATCACACTTAACACAAAAATTAAACGCATCTTTGAATAGAGTGGGCCAAAAGAAACCAGATTGCAGAATTTTAAGTGCTGTTTTCTTAGCTCCAAAGTGACCTCCACAAGCCAATTCGTGGCCATGCCTAAGTATGCTTTCTTGCTCTTCTTCTGGAACACATCTTCTGATGAGTTGATCCGGGCAATGCTTGAATAAGAAAGGTTCATCCCAGACATAATGTTTCACCATGGAAAAGAACTTCTTCTTGTCCTGAGAAGTTAGATCATTTCTAAGAACACCACAAGCAAGATAATTAACAAAATCAGCATACCATGGCTCTTTGACTTGGGCAGCATAAAGTTGTTCATCAGGGAAAGTCTCATTCAAGGGTAGCACAGCTGCTCCTTTTTTCTTCAACCACAATTCTGCTCAAATGATCTGCTACCACATTCTCACATCCCTTCTTATCTCGAATCTCCAAATCGAATTCTTGCAGCAAGAGAATCCATCTAATCAAGCGTGGTTTGGCATCCTTCTTAGTGAGCAAGTATCTAAGAGCTGCATGGTCAGAATAAACAATTACTTTAGAACCAACAAGGTAAGAACGAAATTTTTCTAAAGCAAAAAACCACAGCAAGCAACTCCTTCTCTGTTGTGGAGTAGTTGATTTGAGCATCATTCAAGGTCCGGCTAGCATAATGAATCACATGGGGCAGCTTGTTCTTCTTTTGACCTAAAACTGCACCAATAGCAAAGTCAGAGGCATCACACATTATTTCAAATGGTAAAAACCAATCCGGAGCTATGATAATAGGGGCTGAAGTTAGCTCCCTCTTTAAGGTAGTAAAGCTTCCATGCAAGCTTCATTAAACTCAAAAACAGCATCCTTAGCAAGGAGATTACACAATGGCCTTGTAATGCTTGAGAAATTTTTGATGAACCTTCTATAGAATCCAGCATGACCTAGAAAACTTCTAACTCCTTTAACAGAGGTAGGTGGTGGAAGATTTGAGATGAGATCGATCTTGGCTTTATCCACTTCGATTCCCTTGCTTGAAATCACATGGCCTAGCACAATGCCTTGTCTCACCATGAAGTGACACTTCTCCCAATTCAAAATCAGATTTGTTTCCTGGCATCTTTTAAGCACTAGAGACAAGTGGTGAAGACAGTTATCAAAAGAGGAACCAAAAACTGAAAAAATCATCCATAAATACCTCAATGAATCGTTCCACCATATCTGAAAAGATTGACATCATGCATCTTTGGAAAGTTGCTGGGGCATTGCACAAACCGAATGGCATCCTTCTATAAGCAAACGTACCAAATGGGCATGTGAATGTGGTTTTCTCTTGGTCTTCCGGAGCAATGGGAATTTGATTATAACCTGAAAAACCATCAAGAAAACAATAGTAAGCATGGCCAGATAAACGTTCAAGCATTTGATCAATAAAAGGCAAGGGGAAATGATCTTTTCTAGTGGATGTGTTCAACTTCCTGTAATCAATGCAAACTCTCCAACCAGTGACAGTTCGTGTAGGAACTAGCTCATTCTTCTCATTCTTCACAACGGTGATTCCGGACTTCTTTGGAACAACTTGCACAGGGCTCACCCACTTAGAATCTGAAATTGGGTAGATGATTCCTACATCGAGTAGCTTTAAAACTTCAGCTCTAACCACCTCTTTCATGTTGGGATTTAGCCTCCTTTGGGCATCACGAGATGGTTTGCTGTCTTCTTCCATTAAAATCCGGTGCATGCACATGCTTGGACTAATTCCTTTGATGTCTGCTATGGTCCACCCAATGGCTGTTTTATGCTCTTTTAGAACTTTAATTAAGCTCTCTTCTTCATGTGAGGAGAGACCTGCAGCAATTATAACAGGGAGAGTTTCGTTAGCACCCAAATATGTATATTTGAGATGATTGGGAAGAGGTTTAAGTTCTAGCTTTGGTGGGATGACAATGGATGGCTCCATTTTCGTGGATGATGGTCCAAGAGGCTCGATTGGTGGCCTAAAGGATGGTGGGTATGGCGGAAACACTTCTAAGGCAGCCACCACTTCTTGGAACTCCGGTTCACAAAGATCTTCCTCTTCTTGTGTTAAGACAACTTCTAGAACATCATTAGACTTTCTCTGCAAAATTTTGGAGGAAACCTCATGATCCACAACATCAATTGAAAAGCAAGAATCAAGAGAGATAGAAGGTTGAGATAGAGCATTAAGCATTTTAAATTCAACAGTTTCACCCAAAACAGTCATGGAGAGGGTGCTATCTTTCACTTTGATGATTGTATCTGCAGTGGCCATGAATGGCCTGCCTAGGAGAATGGGATCAACACGATCTCCATTTGGATTGTCTTCCATGTCCATCACTACAAAATCAGCAGGGAGAATTAGTGTATTAACTTGAACTAGAATATCTTCTACAATACCTTTTGGATATTTTATAGAATGATCAGCTAGTTCAAGTCGCATTGAAGTCTTCTTCATCCCTTCTAAGCCAAGCTCTTGATAAACTGAATATGGCATAACATTGATGCTTGCTCCCAAGTCCAACATGGCTCTTCCAACCTTCTTGCCTCCAATGTTAATGGGAATGTCAAAGCTTGCCAGGATCATCTAGTTTTGGTGGAAGCTTCCTTTGCAACACCGCACTTACATTTTGGTCAAGCTTTACTCCTTCATTTGGAGCGAAATTGAGCTTGTGAGTTTTCAAGTCCTTGATGAATTTTCCATATGCAGGAATCTGTTCAATAAGATCAAGCAAAGGCAAATTGATATTAACTTTACTCAAAATATCATAAATCTCTTTAAAAGCCTTATCTTGCTTTGGTTTCTTAAGACGGCCTGGAAATGGAATCTGTGGAACATATGGAGCGGGTGGCACGTATCTATCTTCTTGAAGATGTGGTGGCACAAATTTGTCATCCCTTTTATGCAATTGGAATTGATCGGATTTCTGAGAATCTGATTTGGCCTTAGGAGCAGATTGAGAAGTTTTGAGTTGTTCTCCTTCCGTAGCCATGGTCTCCTCCTCTTCATCTTCTACAATCACAGCATCATTTGAAAGATTAGAATCAACTTTATTATCAATGATCTTACCTGATCTGAGCACATGGATGGCCTTGGCTTCTGGGTTCTTTGGATTGATCATAGTTTGGCTTGGCCATTTCCCAGGCTCTCTTTGAGATATTTCAGCAGCTATTTGGCCTATTTGAACTTCCAATTTGGCAATGGCAGCTTGTGTAGTTTGCTGGAAATTGGATTGGTTGATTGCCATCTGCTTAACTATATCCTCCAATGATGATGTTTGTTGTGGCTTTTGGAATGAAGGGGGATTGGCTTGATTCTGAGTATTCCTCCATGAAAAGTTTGGATGATTCCTCCAACCTGGATTATAACTTTGAGAGTATGGATCATTTCTTGGACCTTGGTTGTAGGAATTTACCACCTTAGCTTGCTCTTGCACAAATTCTGGATATCCAGCCCCAAGTGGACAAGCTATGGTAGCATGGTCATGAGTTTCGCAAATACTACACACTTCCTTCGGAGGGCTTCTTGAGTTTAATGCAAGAAGAGCATCTAGCTTTTGTTCCAGTTTTAAAATCTGCACACTAGAAGAATCATTAGAACCACTAACAACACGTTTACCTCTTGTATCCGTATGTTGGGTCTCCATTGCTATCTCTTCAAAGAGTTCATACGTTTCTTCGGGAGTCTTGGTTTTAAAAGAACCACCTGCAAAATTGGTGACTATATTATGACTAGAAGAGGTTAGTCCTTTATAAAACATACGCATTTGAAGCTTCAATGGAATCCCATGATGAGGACATTGGTTGAGCAGCCCATTGAACCTCTCCCATGCTTCACAAAACGACTCGTCATCTTGCTGTGCAAATAACAAGATCTTATCCCTAAGCATGTCGGTCTTTTGCGTGGAGAAGTATTTTTCCAGGAACTTCTTTTGAATGGCAGCCCATGTAGTGAGTGAACCAGGTTTCAAAGAATTCAACCAATATTTTGCCTTATCCTTCAAAGTGTATGGAAACACTCTCATTCGAAGTTGATCTTCTGTCACACCTGTCAAGGGAAAAGAACTCACAACATTAAAAATATCCTTTATATGAGTTAATGGATCTTCATTAGGTAAACCATAAAAGGAAGGCAACATATTAAGATGAGAAGATTTCAGCTCATAATTTCGAGCTACAGTGGGCAGCGAAATGCTTGAAGGAGATGCTGGAATTGTTGGGATATCAAGTTCTCCCATGAACTCATTGGCAGCCATCTCTTCTTCTTCTTCTTGGTCTGAACTTGCTTCCGAATTTGAAAGTGAAGAACCAGGAAGTTCAGCGTGGAGAGCAAGACTTGAAAATGTGGCCAGAGCTTGCTCTTTTTCAGTTGACAACTCTCTTTCTAGACGATTCTGAATTTCAGAGGTCACTCGTCTAGGTTGCAACGATGGTCCTGCGTTCAAAGATCTGGAACGTTGAAACGAAGACCTCACTTGTTCAAGTAATGGCCTTTTAGACATAAACTACCTGAAACAGAAAATTACTTGAGTTAATTAGAAACACTAAAAAGAATAGGGTAACCTTGGGCACATAACCAGGGAAGAACTTTCGTTCAGTCCCCGGCAACGGCGCCAAAATTTGTTGTTAATATTATGTTAACTCGCAATTGTACGGGGCAATTAGTAGTATAGCAAGACAAGTACGAGGTCGTACCCACGAAGACTGAGAAGTTCAAATTAGTTATGTAATTAGATTACCAAATTCAAGAAGTTAGGAAGTCTAGTCTAAAACAGAATTTAAAGTGATAGTGATTGTGATTGTGAAAAGAAGTGAGCAAACTGAAATTGCAAATGAAAGCAAATAAACAAGTGTAACAAAGAGTGATTTTGAAGGGCTGGAAAACGGATTTGGAGACTAGGGCATTCGATTCACCATAACAATTCAATTCTGGGTTATAAGGAGTCAAGTAACAAGTCTAATTCAGATTCAAAGATTGATTCTAGCTAAAGTATGATTAGGCCATGGTGTCTGGTCCTAACCTTGTGTTCCTAATTCCCTAATTTGATCATTTGTTGTCTAACCTAAAATTAAGCATTAGGAACCCATTAAGCATAGAAGAACAATTTAAACAACCAAGCATGTATCTAATCCCTGTTGTCGAATGTCCATACATACTCTTCCTATTCATAGTTCAATTCGAATTAAAGCATGGTGTCTACTCTTAATTCAAACCAAGATATAAAAATCAAAATGGTAGCTAAGCATTCCGATCAGCATATAAGCAAGTAGGCAAAATGAATAAAAACATGAATCATGAATCAAACTTGAAACTCCAAACTTGAAACTTATAAACCCAGAATATTCATGTTAGGTTACATCGAAACCCTAGTTATGGATTTAGCTACTCATAATGGAAAAGAAACTAAAACAGAATTGGGAAAACATAATGAATGTCATAAGAGTAGAAAAACCCTTTTATGAAGTTCTTGTGGTGTCCAATGCTTCTTCAAGAGCTTCTCCACGTCTGGAAGGATGTATGAAGGATATGGAGGTGATTTGGGATGAGTTTGAGTGAGTGGTGATGGTTGAGAGAGAGGAAATTCGTAGGAAATAGAAGGGAGGTTTTCTGGAGCTGTTTTGGTGTTTTGGGGCAGTTTAGAGTATCTGGCTGTGTACCTAGAGTGTATGGGGTGGATGTGTGTTTTTTTGAAGCTTGAAGACCTCTCTATTTATAGGGCTAAGAGGGAGGAACATCATGATGATATTCCCACACCATCCTTCATCTTTTGCTGATGCACAAGCTTTCTTCACATGGGTTCAATGGTGATCAGTTTTGCTGCCAACCCATGTGATCTTCTTTTGGCTGCCATCCCATGTGGTCTTCTTTTGGCTGCCAAAGTCAGTTACAGCTGGGGTGAGGCACATGGCTTAAAGGAGGTGACAAGCTCATCAGCTGGCAGCTGCAATCCTGAGAAGGGTGCAACTTGATGGGACCACGGATTGGGCTTGGCTTCATCAATGGATATGTATGAGCAGTCCATCTTGCAGTTCAGAAACTCCTCTTTCTAACCACAAATCATTTGGGCCAATCCAAGTTGGGAGGAGGAAGTTAAGGCCGAAACAAATAGCTAACTCAGTCTGCTCGTTTTTTGCAACATTGTGCAACTTTTTTTATCCAAAGCCACCATTGCTACCTAAGGCCCAAAGAACTGAATGACAAACAGAAAAGGGATTAAAAGCACAAGTTTAACTCAACAACATAACCAAATCATAAGCTATAGGGGTACAAAATGATATACAATTATGAACTGATCACAGAGGCAGTTCATGCCTTGTTGGAGTGGTTGGTACATTTCTTTGTTCTAGCGATTGGATTTCACACAAAACTCAACAAATGATTCCTCAAAACATATTTGATGATTCCCAAGTTTTGCGCTCGATCGGAAATCAATAGGTGTACGAAATTGGGCAATTCAAGTTCAAAGGCAGTTCGTGCCTTATTGGAGTGGTTGGTGCATTTCGTAGTTCTAGCGATTCGATTTCATTCAAAACTCACCAAATGACTCCTCCCACCATATTATGATGGTGCCCAAGTTTTTTGCTCGATCGAAAATCAGTAGGTGTACGAAATTGGACAATTCAAGTTCAAAAGCAGTTCGTGCCTTATTGGAGTGGTTGGTGCATTTCGTAGTTCTAGCGATTGTATTTCACTCAAAACTCACCACATCACTCCTCCCACCATATTATGATGATGCCCAAGTTTTGGGCTTGATAGGAAATCAATAGGTGTACGAAATTGGACAATTCAAGTTCAAAAGCAGTTCGTGCCTTATTGGAGTGGTTGGTGTATTTCGTAGTTCTACCGATTGGATTTCACTCAAAACTCAACAAATGATTCCTCAAAACATATTATGATGATTCCCAGGTTTTGGGCTCGATCGGAAATCAATAGGTGTACGAAATTGGACAATTCAAGTTCAAAGGCAGTTCGTGCCTTATTGGAGTGGTTGGTGCATTTCGTAGTTCTAGCGATTGGATATCACTCAAAATTCACCAAATGACTCCTCCCACCATATTATGATGATGCCCAAGTTTTTCGCTCGAACGGAAATCAATAGGTGTACGAAATTGGACACTTCAAGTTCAACGGCAGTTTGTTCCGAATTGGAGTGGTTGGTGTATTCCATAGTTCTAGCAATTGGATTTCACCCAAAACTCCCCACATGACTCCTCCCACCATATTGTGATGATGCCCAAGTTTTGGGCTCGATCGGAAATCAATAGGTGTACGAAATTGGACAATTCAAGTTCAAAGGCAGTTTGTGCGTTGTTGGAGTGGTTGGTACAGTTTCTTTGTTCAAGGGATTGGATTTCACTCAAAACTCAACAAATGACTCCTCCCAACATATTATGATGATTCCCAAGTTTTGGGCCTCGATCGGAAATCAATAGGTATACGAAATTGGGCAATTCAAGTTCAAAGGCAGTTCGTGCCTTATTGGAGTGGTTGGTACATTTCGTAGTTCTAGCGATTGGATTTCACTCAAAATTCACCAAATGACTCCTCCCACCATATTATGATGATGCCCAAGTTTTCGCTCGATCGGAAATCAATAGGTGTACGAAATTGGACACTTCAAGTTCAACGGCAGTTTGTTCCGAATTGGAGTGGTTGGTGTATTCCGTAGTTCTAGCGATTGGATTTCACTCAAAACTCACCAACTGATTCCTCCCACCATATTATGATGATGCCCAAGTTTTGGGCTCGATCGGAAATCAATAGGTGTACGAAATTGGACAATTCAAGTGGAAAGGCAATTTGTTCCGAATTGGAGTGGTTGGTGTATTCCATAGTTCTAGCATTGGATTTCTCCCAAAACTCACCACATGACTCCTCCCACCATATTGTGATGGTGCCCAAGTTTTGGGCTCGATCGGAAATCAATAGGTGTCACGAAATTGGACAGATCAAGTTCAAAGGCAGTTTGTGACGAATTGGAGTGGATGGTGTATTCCGTAGTTCTATCGAATTGGATTTCACCCAAAACTCACCACATGACTCCTCCCACCAAATTGTGATGATGCCCTAGTTTTGGGCACGATCGGAAATCAATAGTTGTACGAAATTGGACAATTCAAGTTCGGAGGCAGGTCATGCCCTGTTGGAGTGGTTGGTACATTTCTTTGTTCTAGCGATTGGATTTCGCACAAAACTCAACAAATGATTCCTCAAAACATATTTTGATGATTCCCAAGTTTTGGGCTCGATCGGAAATCAATAGGTGTACGAAATTGGGCAATTCAAGTTCAAAGGCAGTTCGTGCCATATTGGAGTGGTTGATGCATTTCGTAGTTCTAGCGATTGGATTTCACTCAAAACTCACCAAATGACTACTCTCACCATATTGTGATGGTGCCCAAGTTTTGGGCTCGATCGGAAATCAATAGGTGCACGAAATTGGACAGATCAAGTTCAAAGGCAGTTTGTTACGAATTGGAGTGGATGGTGTATTCCGTAGTTCTATCAATTGGATTTCACCCAAAACTCACCACATGACTCCTCCCACCAAATTGTGATGATGCCCTAGTTTTGGGCACGATCGGTGATCGGTTCATAATTGTATATCATTTTGTACCCTTCTAGCTTATGATTTGGTTATGTTATTGAGTTAAACTTGTGCTTTTAATTCATTTTCTGTTTTGATAAGTCCATAATTTCATACACTTGCATGCCTTCTTTACTTAGTGATTTTGCTTAGTTTCTCTTTATTTTTAGTCACTTACCTATGTTTGTGTGTTTTGTAGGTTAAGATAGCAAGAGATAACATTTGATGCAATCCATGCATGTTAAGGGCTGATTGGCATATGAGGAATATGAGCTTAAAGACAAACACATTTTGGCTACAACCCCTTTCCAGCCCAATTTCGTAGGTCAACTTCTTGGCCTTGGATCAGCATGCTATGGGGCTCGAATGAGGTGAAGATCTTCATGAAACTTGTTCCAATTGGTGTCTACTACAACATATCCAAATTTCAGCCCAATTGGACATTTGTGGAGTGCTCAGCCCGTCCAACACCCAACCTTGCTCAGCAAGATTTGTAGCTGCCAGCATTTTGCCATGTGACTCCTTTTAGCCATGTGCCTCACCCCAGCTGCAACTGACTTTGTACCCAACATAATGAGTGAAGTTGGGAGGCTTTCCAGCTATGAATTTCTGAAGGAGCAAGTTGGTACATGTTGGAGCTATTATAGAGAAAGCATGTGCATGTGAAGCAAAGAGAAAAGAGAGAGAGAAGAAGAGGAATGATGAGAGGCATTTTTGCTTCAGCCTTTGAACATGGGAAATGAATTGGCAGATCACTTTGGAGCTGGAGATCAGCTTTTGAGCTATTAAAGAGAAGCATGTGCATGCATGTAAAGCAAAAATAAAGAAAAGAAATGAAATGAAGTCAATTCCAGTCTCTGTTCGGCAGCCAACTTTCGAGGTCCAAAACGCACACTTCTACTGCTCCGATGAGAATACTTTCTTCATAGAAGTTGTTCCAATGGGTGTCTAGTATAACATATCCACATTTCAGCCCCATTGGATATGTGTTGAGACCTATGGCCTTCCTACACCAAAACAGGTTCAGAAAACTCGTTTTTCCAGCAACCAAAAGGCAACCACATGGGTTGGCAGCAAATCTGATCACCTTTGAACCCATGTGAAGAAAGCTTGGTGCAGCAGAAAAAGATGAAGGATGGTGTGGGAATTCATCATAATGTTTCTCCCTCTTAGCCCTATAAATAGAGAAGCCTTCAAGCTTCAAAATACACCCCAAGGGGGGGAGCTCTCAAACACTTCTCTAGAGCTCCCTTCCCTTCTCTCCCTCAATTTCTCTTAGTTTCCTTTCAAGTTGTCAATTGTTGTAATAAAATGAGTTTACTGAATTTTTCTTCAAGTTTTCAAGTTCTTCTTTAATTTTATTTGTAATGTACATTCTTTCTTTAGTATTCAAGTTTAATTAGTTTTCAAGTTTCAGTTATGGTTTTTGTTCTTATTCATTATGCTTATAAGTTAATATGCTAGTTTGAATGATTGATCACCATTTAGGCTTGCATGTTAGCTATCTTGGTTTGAATTAAGAGTAGACACCATGCTTTAATTCGAATTGAACTATGAATAGGAAGAGTATGTATGGATATTCGACAACAGGGATTAGATACATACTTGGTTGTTTAAAATGTTCTTCTATGCTTAATGGGTTCCTAATGCTTAATTTTAGGTTAGACAACAAATGATCAAATTAGGGAATTAGGAACACAAGGTTAGAACCAGACACCATGGCCTAATCATACTTTAGCTAGAATCAATCCGTTAATCTGATTGAACTTGGGAACTTATTTGCTTGAGTTATTTCCTTTTTATTGTTTTATTTATTTTCTTTTTCATTTCTGTTTTGTATAGGGAAAATGAATTGGATCATTCAATCACCAATCCTCGTGGGATCGACCTCGCACTTACATATGCTATACTACCAAACGGCTCGTGCACTTGCGAGTATCACAAGTTGAGGATGCAGCTGAATCTATTTTGGTGCAGTGAATCCGACACAACAATCGGAAATCAATAGGTGTACGAAATTGGGCAATTCAAGTTCGAAGGCAGTTCGTGCCTTATTGGAGTGGTTGGTGCATTTCGTAGTTCTAGCGATTGGATTTCACTCAAAACTCACCAAATGACTACTCTCACCATATTGTGATGGTGCCCAAGTGTTGGGCTCGATCGGAAATCAATAGGTGCACGAAATTGGACAGATCAAGTTCAAAGGCAGTTTGTTACGAATTGGAGTGGATGGTGTATTCCGTAGTTCTAGCAATTGGATTTCACCCAAAACTCCCCACATGACCCCTCCCACCATATTGTGATGATGGCCAAGTTTTGGGCTCGATCGGAGATCAATAGGTGTACGAAATTGGACAATTCAAGTTCAAAGGCAGTTTGTGCCTTGTTGGAGTGGTTGGTGCATTTCTTTGTTCAAGCGATTGGATTTCTCTCAAAACTCAACAAATGACTCCTCCCAACATATTATGATGATTCCCAAGTTTTGGGCTCGATCGGAAATCAATAGGTGTACGAAATTGGGCAATTCAAGTTCGAAGGCAGTTCGTGCCTTATTGGAGTGGTTGGTGCATTTCGTAGTTCTTGCGATAGGATCTCACTGAAAACTCACCAAATGACTCCTCCCACCATGTTGTGATGGTGCCCAAGTTTTGGGCTCGATCGGAAATCAATAGGTGTACGAAATTGGACAGATCAAGTTCAAAGGCAGTTTGTTACGAATTGGAGTGGATGGTGTATTCCGTAGTTCTATCAATTGGATTTCACCCAAAACTCAACACATGACTCCTCCCACCAAATTGTGATGATGCCCTAGTTTTGGGCACGATCGGAAATCAATAGGTGTACGAAATTGGGCAATTCAAGTTCAAAGGCAGTTCGTGCCTTATTGGAGTGGTTGGTGCATTTCGTAGTTCTAGCGATTGGATTTCATTCAAAACTCACCAAATGACTCCTCCCACCATATTATGAAGGTGCTCATGTTTTTTGCTCGATCGGAAATCAATAGGAGTACGAAATTGGACAATTCAAGGTCAAAGGCAGTTTGTTCCGAATTGGAGTGGTTGTTGTATTCCGTAGTTCTAGCGATTGGATTTCACTCAAAACTCACCAACTGACTCCTCCCACCATATTATGATGATGCCCAAGTTTTGGGCTCGATCGGAAATCAATAGGTGTACGAAATTGGACAGATCAAGTTCAAAGGCAGTTTGTTACGAATTGGAGTGGATGGTGTATTCCGTAGTTCTATCAATTGGATTTCACCCAAAACTTAACACATGACTCCTCCCCCCAAATTGTGAAGATGCCCTAGTTTTGGGCTCGATCGGAAATCAATAGGTGTACGAAAGTGGACAATTCAAGTTCAAAGGCAGTTCGTGCCTTCCTGGAGTGGTTGGTGTATTTCGTAGTTCTAGTGATTGGATTTCGCTCAAAACTCACCAAACGAATCCTCCCAACATATTATGATGATGCCCAAGTTGTGGGCTCGATCGGAACTGAATATGTGTACGAAATTGGACACTTCAAGTTCAAAGCAATTTTTCCCGAACTGGAGTGGTTGGTGTATTCTGCAGTTCTAGCAATTGGATTTCCCTCAAAACTCACCACATGACTCCTCCCACCATATTATGATGATGCCCAAGTTTTGGGCTCGATCGGAAATCAATAGGTGTACGAAATTGGACAAGTCAAGTTCAAAAGGCAGTTCGTGCCTTATTGGAGTGGTTGGTGTATTTCGTAGTTCTACCGATTGGATTTCACTCAAAACTCACCAACTGACTCCTCCCACCATATTATAATGACGCCCAAGTTTTGGGCTCGATCGGAAATCAATAGGTGTACGAAATTGGACACTTCAAGTTCAAAGGCAGTTTGTTCCGAATTGGAGTGGTTGTTGTATTCCGTAGTTCTAGCGATTGGATTTCACTCAAAACTCACCAACTGACTCCTCCCACCATAATATGATGATGCCCAAGTTTTGGGCTCGATCGGAAATCGATAGGTGTACGAAATTGGACAATTCAAGTTCAAAGGCAACTCCTTATTGGAGGGGTTGGTGTATTTCGTAGTTCTAGCGATTGGATTTCAATCAAAACTCACCAAATGACTCCTCCCAACATATTGTGACGATGCCCAAGTTTTGGGCTCGATCGGAAATCAATAGGTGTACGAAATTAGGGCAATTCAAGTTCAAAGGCAGTTTGTTCCGAATTGGAGTGGTTATTGTATTCCGTAGTTCTAGGGACTGTATTTCACTCACAACTAACCCCGTGACTCCTCCCGCCATATTAAGATGATGCCCAAGTTTTGGGCTCGATCGGAAATCAATAGGTGTACGAGATCGTACACTTCAAGTTCAAGGCAATTTGTCCCGAATTGGAGTGGTTAGGTGTATTCCGTAGTTCTAGCGACTGGATTTCACTCAAAACTCTCCATATGAATCATCCCACCATATTATGATGATGCCCAAGTTTTGGGCTCGATCGGAATTCAGTAGGTGTACGAAATTGGACAATTCAAGTTCAAAGGCAGTTCGTGCCGTATTGGAGTGGTTGGTGTATTCTGTAGTTCTAGCGATTGGATTTCACTCAAAACTCACCAAATGACTCCTCCCACCATTTTATAGTGATGCCCAAGTTTTGGGCTCCATCGGAAATCAATAGGTGTACGAAATTGGACAATTCAAGTTTCAAGGCAGTTCGTGCCTTATTGGAGTGGTTCGTGTATTTCTTAGTTCTAGCGATTGGATTTCACTCGAAACTCACCAGATGACTCTTCCCAACACATTATGATGATGCCTAGGTTTTGGGCTCGATTGGAAATAGGTGCACAAAATTGGAAACTTCAAGTTCAAAGGCAGTTTGTTCCGAATTGGATTGGTTGGTGTATTCCGTAGTTCTAGCGATTGGATTTCACTCAAAACTCACCACATGACTCCTCCCACCATATTATGATGATGCCAAAGTTTTGGGCTAGATCGAAAATAAATAGGTCTACGAAATTGGACAATTCAAGTTCAAAGGCAGTTCGTGCCTTATTGGAGTGGTTGGTGTATTTCGTAGTTCTAGCGATTGGAGTTCACTCAAAACTCACCACATGACTCCTCCTCCGACCATATTATGATGACGCCCAAGTTTTCGGCTCGATCGGAAATGAATAGGTGTACGAAATTGGACAATTCAAGTTCAAAGGCAGTTCGTGCCTTATTAGAGGGGTTGGTGTATTTCATAGTTCTAGCGATTGGATTTCACTCAAAATTCATCACATGACTCCTCCCACCATATTATGATGATGCCAAAGTTTTGGGCTCGATAGAAAATAAATAGGTCTACGAAATTGGACAATTCAAGTTCAAAGGCAGTTCGTGCCTTATTGGAGTGGTTGGTGTATTTCGTAGTTCTAGCGATTGGATTTTGTTGTTAATATTATGTTAACTCGCAATTGTATGGGGCAATTAGTAGTATAGCAAGACAAGTACGAGGTCGTACCCACGAAGACTGAGAAGTTCAAATTAGTTATGTACTTAGATTACCAAATTCAAGAAGTTAGGAAGTCTAGTCTAAAACAGAATTTAAAGTGATAGTGATTGTGATTGTGAAAAGAAGTGAGCAAACTGAAATTGCAAATGAAAGCAAATAAACAAGTGTAACAAAGAGTGATTTTGAAGGGCTGGAAAAACGGATTTGGAGACTAGGGCATTCGATTCACCATAACAATTCAATTCTGGGTTATAAGGAGTCAAGTAACAAGTCTAATTCAGATTCAAAGATTGATTCTAGCTAAAGTATGATTAGGCCATGGTGTCTGGTCCTAACCTTGTGTTCCTAATTCCCTAATTTGATCATTTGTTGTCTAACCTAAAATTAAGCATTAGGAACCCATTAAGCATAGAAGAACAATTTAAACAACCAAGCATGTATCTAATCCCTGTTGTCGAATGTCCATACATACTCTTCCTATTCATAGTTCAATTCGAATTAAAGCATGGTGTCTACTCTTAATTCAAACCAAGATATACAAATCAAAATGGTAGCTAAGCATTCCGATCAGCATATAAGCAAGTAGGCAAAATGAATAAAAACATGAATCATGAATCAAACTTGAAACTCCAAACTTGAAACTTATAAACCCAGAATATTCATGTTAGGTTACATCGAAACCCTAGTTATGGATTTAGCTACTCATAATGGAAAAGAAACTAAAACAGAATTGGGAAAACATAATGAATGTCATAAGAGTAGAAAAACCATTTTCTGAAGTTCTTGTGGTGTCCAATGCTTCTTCAAGAGCTTCTCCACGTCTGGAAGGATGTATGAAGGATATGGAGGTGATTTGGGATGAGTTTGAGTGAGTGGTGATGGTTGAGAGAGAGGAAATTCGTAGGAAATAGAAGGGAGGTTTTCTGGAGCTGTTTTGGTGTTTTGGGGCAGTTTAGAGTATCTGGCTGTGTACCTAGAGTGTATGGGGTGGATGTGTGTTTTTTTGAAGCTTGAAGACCTCTCTATTTATAGGGCTAAGAGGGAGGAACATCATGATGATATTCCCACACCATCCTTCATCTTTTGCTGATGCACAAGCTTTCTTCACATGGGTTCAAAGGTGATCAGTTTTGCTGCCAACCCATGTGGTCTTCTTTTGGCTGCCATCCCATGTGGTCTTCTTTTGCTGCCAAAGTCAGTTACAGCTGGGGTGAGGCACATGGCTTAAAGGAGGTGACAAGCTCATCAGCTGGCAGCTGCAATCCTGAGAAAGGTGCAACTTGATGGGACCACGGATTGGGCTTGGCTTCATCAATGGATATGTATGAGCAGTCCATCTTGCAGTTCAGAAACTCCTCTTTCTAACCACAAATCATTTGGGCCAATCCAAGTTGGGAGGAGGAAGTTAAGGCCGAAACAAATAGCTAACTCAGTCTGCTCGTTTTTGCAACATTGTGCAACTTTTTTTATCCAAAGCCACCATTGCTACCTAAGGCCCAAAGAACTGAATGACAAACAGAAAAGGGATTAAAAGCACAAGTTTAACTCAACAACATAACCAAATCATAAGCTAGAGGGGCACAAAATGATATACAATTATGAACTGATCAAATACCCCCATACCTAGATTTTGCTAGTCCTCGAGCAAAACAACACAAAACAAAGTTAAAAACAAAACAAGAAGTTAACTAAACCACTTCCGCAGGTAACTCGATTGCATTGAGCATATGCAACAAGCCTTTAAACCTCTAGGCATCCCTAGTAGGAGGAGTTGTGTCTCCTGAGGGTTTAACAGAAACGATACCCACAAACGCTTTACTGACTCTACAAAACAAAGTGATTAGTAAAACTTTGAAATCAACTAATGAAAATGAAAGAAAACTTCGGTCATACCTCCAACACCATAGAGTTGCCAAGATAGGTGATCAATCAATGTGTAAAGTGGAAGCTATAGCTCAAAGGCACACGGTTTCAAAGCAAGCACACTCAAACCTTGAATGGAGAACATGCTTCGACTCTAATTCTCACAGATAACACTCAATCACTCAGAACCTAAGGTTTAATTCTCTCAAGAAAGCATAAGTGAGTGTAAGAAATAGAAGCACAAGTTTTGGTTAGATCTCATGAAAGGAATCAAATACTAAGAATAGAGATACACACATACTTACAGCAACCATGAATACATCCTCAAAGATCAGCTAGGTCTTTTACACAGTTGTAATGAAAGGCTAAGGTTAGGGGAAATGAAAGAATTGGAAGGAAGAACAAGTAACTTAAGAACATACCAAGGTTGCATTCTTCTTTAACCTGCAAGGTATCATTGGCATGGCTGCAACATCATAGCATCATCTGGCATAAACTTTTTTTTTTTTTTTTTTTTTTTTTTTTTTTTTTTTACGCTTAGATCAAATTGAAACACTTTCATCTTTCATCTTTGCTGATTTGATTTGCATCTTCTTTAGCTTCATTGCACAGATTCACTCGAATTTTCATTTAGGTACATGGTAGCAACTTCCTTGCATCAAACTTTATCTTGGCAAACCTTGGTATATTTCTAAGTTATAAGGTATGGCTACAATAGGTTAAACATCTCAGATTAAGATACAAAGGTAGGGAAATGAAAGAAGAAAAAGGGCTTGAAGTGTTTGGTTTCAAAAGGGCTGATGGAACACACAAATGGGTAGGGTGAAAGGGGAGCACACAGAATGGTTATGCACACATAGCCTAGCATCACTTCAATGAGTTCATTCATGAATGAGAGCAAGCACATGATATCTGCAAAAGAGAATCATCCTTAGTATTCAATCAAAATGGAACAATGAGATCATTTAGAGTGAACTGAAGCAAATAAGTAGAGATGAGGAATAGAACACTTTAAACCCTCTCAAGAAAGCAATTGGGCTCGATGTAGCTCACTAGGGTAGTCTCCACTTTTCTCCTTCAAGAATTTGAGCATGGTACTTTAGCCACCAGAATTCTAAGAGCAAAAGCTTTGTGAAGTGCAAAAATTCTGATATGAAAACCTCAATGGCAGCTCTATAGCATTGATTGTATGACATTCTAAAAAAATTAGTGACAAAAGAACAAAAATTGAAACCACAAATGAATTAAAATTGAACCTTCCCCCCAGACCTGAACTGAACATTGTCCTCAATGTTAAAGCATAGAAAAGATGATTGAGAACATGCAAATGATAAAGGGAAAAGTTAAGAAGAAGGTTTAGAGAAACTCCCCCTTGATGCGATTAGGTCGACCGCTACCAAGCACCGTCTTCTTGAACACATGGGTTGCCTCCCAAGAAGCGCCTTAGTTACTGTCTTGGCAAGACATTATGCAATCCGCTAAGTTGATGAAACAAAGGGAAGTTGATCTACCACATGGCCAGTTTGTATGCTAGCTGAAATCCCCTCATAGAATGGCTTTAAACGTTGTCCATTTACTTTGAAAGTTGAGCCATCTTTAGGACTTTGAATCTCCACAGCTCCATAGGGAGAAACATTTATCACGGTGAATGGGCCAAGCCATCTAGACTTCAATTTCCCTGGAAAGAGACGCAAACGTGAGTTAAACAAAAGAACTGACATACCTTTGGAGAACTCTTTCCGTTGAATGTTTCTGTCATGGTAATGAACGGTTCATAATTGTATATCATTTTGTACCCTTCTAGCTTATGATTTGGTTATGTTATTGAGTTAAACTTGTGCTTTTAATTCATTTTCTGTTTTGATAAGTCCATAATTTCATACACTTGCATGCCTTCTTTACTTAGTGATTTTGCTTAGTTTCTCTTTATTTTGAGTCACTTACCTATGTTTGTGTGTTTTGTAGGTTAAGATAGCAAGAGATAACATTTGATGCAATCCATACATGTTAAGGGCTGATTGGCATATGAGGAATATGAGCTTAAAGACAAACACATTTTGGCTACAACCCCTTTCCAGCCCAATTTCGTAGGTCAACTTCTTGGCCTTGGATCAACATGCTATGGGGCTCGAATGAGGTGAAGATCTTCATGAAACTTGTTCCAATGGGTGTCTACTACAACATATCCAAATTTCAGCCCAATTGGACATTTGTGGAGTGCTCAGCCCGTCCAACAACCAACCTTGCTCAGCAAGATTTGTAGCTGCCAGCATTTTGCCATGTGACTCCTTTTAGCCATGTGCCTCACCCCAGCTGCAACTGACTTTGTACCCAACATAATGAGTGAAGTTGGGAGGCTTTCCAGCTATGAATTTCTGAAGGAGCAAGTTGGTACATGTTGGAGCTATTATAGAGAAAGCATGTGCATGTGAAGCAAAGAGAAAAGAGAGAGAGAAGAAGAGGAATGATGCGAGGCATTTTTGCTCAGCCTTTGAACATGGGAATTGAATTGGCAGATCACTTTGGAGCTGGAGATCAGCTTTTGAGCTATTAAAGAGAAGCATGTGCATGCATGTAAAGCAAAAAGAAAGAAAAGAAATGAAATGAAGTCAATTCCAGTCTCTGTTCGGCAGCCAACTTTCAAGGTCCAAAACACACACTTCTACTGCTCCGATGAGAATACTTTCTTCATAGAAGTTGTTCCAATGGGTGTCTAGTATAACATATCCAAATTTGAGCCCCATTGGATAAGTTTTGAAACCTCTGGCCTTCCTACACCAAGACTGGTTCAGAAAATTCGTTTTTCAGCAACCAAAAAGCAACCACATGGGTTGGCAGCAAAAGGCAATCACATGGGTTGGCAGCAAAGGGGAGCCACATCTGATCACCTTTGAACCCATGTGAAGAATCTTGAGGTGCAGCAGCAAAAGATGAAGGATGGTGTGGGAATTCATCATGTTGTTCCTCCCTCTTATGCCTATAAATAGAGAAGCCTTCAAGCTTCATAAATCACACCCCAAGGGGGGGAGCTCTCAAACACTTCTCTAGAGCTCCCTTCCCTTCTCTCCCTCAATTTCTCTTAGTTTCCTTTCAAGTTGTCAATTGTTGTAATAAAATGAGTTTACTGAATTTTTCTTCAAGTTTTCAAGTTCTTCTTTTAATTTTATTTGTAATGTACATTCTTTCTTTAGTATTCAAGTTTAATTAGTTTCCAAGTTTCAGTTATGGTTTTTGTTCTTATTCATTATGCTTATAAGTTAATATGCTAGTTTGAATGATTGATCACCATTTAGGCTTGCATGTTAGCTATCTTGGTTTGAATTAAGAGTAGACACCATGCTTTAATTCGAATTGAACTATGAATAGGAAGAGTATGTATGGACATTCGACAACAGGGATTAGATACATACTTGGTTGTTTAAAATGTTCTTCTATGCTTAATGGGTTCCTAATGCTTAATTTTAGGTTAGACAACAAATGATCAAATTAGGGAATTAGGAACACAAGGTTAGAACCAGACACCATGGCCTAATCATACTTTAGCTAGAATCAATCCATTAATCTAAATTGAACTTGGGAACTTATTTGCTTGAGTTATTTCTCTTTTTTCTTGTTTTATTTTATTTTTTTTCCATTTCTGTTTTGTGTAGGGAAAATGAATTGGATCATTCAATCACCAATCCTCGTGGGATCGACCTCGCACTTACATATGCTATACTACCAAACGGCTCGTGCACTTGCGAGTATCACAAGTTGAGGATGCAACTGAATCCATTTTGGTGCAGTGAATCCGACACAACAAGTTTTTGGCGCCGTTGCCGGGGATTGGCAACATAGTTTGGTTCCATTTCTTTTCCCTACTTGTTTTATTTTTATTTTTCATTTTCATGTTTTTCTAGACAATTTCTTGTTTTAAAGTTAATGGCGTTAATGGACAAGTTGTGTTTGTAGTCCAACGGAATAGGACAATTGCCTAACAAGCAAGAGAACTGGGTTTAAGTCCCAGCTTACACAACCCATTGGTGCTTGTTGCTTTGAAGCATGGAATTGGATGTGTGTTGATTTTTCTTTTTATTTATAATGTTTAAAGTCTACTTAGTTCTCTATTGTTCATTCCTAATCCTTTTAATTCAATTTCAAGTTTGTGTGTTGGTTTTAGCAATTTATGATAGCTTAATAAAAATGGAGAGAGATGGCAACCTCAATCATATGAATAGGAAGCGTGGAGTAGTGGGAGAAGTCGCGACCTCCAAGTGCATCCATGCTCGACCTAATCGCTTCAAGGGGGAGCATTTCAATCCTTTCTCTTCTTTGAATTCTGTTTATTTCCGTCATTGTTTTTACCTTTTGGTCCGCGCTGGGTTCTTTGTTTTTCTGTACTGAATCCAACCATATAAAAAACGTGAAATTTGGACTTGCGGTTGGAAAGTTATAGCCTAAAAACTGAACACAGGTCGAAGCTGAAAAACAGAGAAACGATTCTGTCCAAAGGGT
This sequence comes from Prunus kanzakura, assembly GCA_020521455.1. Taxonomy (NCBI): domain Eukaryota; kingdom Viridiplantae; phylum Streptophyta; class Magnoliopsida; order Rosales; family Rosaceae; genus Prunus; species Prunus kanzakura. The sequence continues at coordinate 43,768 of BPUM01000304.1, read as the reverse complement.
GATAATTAGGTGATAGAAAGTGCTGTTTGTGTTTTTCTTTTGTTTCTTGGTTTGTTTCTTTTAGTACAACAAATTATGTCGTTTGTTTGAGTTTGTTTAGAGTACTTAGTCCATTTTCGTTTATGGTTTGTTGTTTCATTTTATCTTAATTTGTTTTTGTAAAAAAGAAATTATTTTTCATATGAGCTAACTTTTGGTAACCCCAGTGAGCACCTTCGTCAATACAGTGTCTAGGAGTTCTATAGGCGACACCTTCGGTGTCAAAGAAGTTTGGGTTTTAAGCGGGACCATTGTGACCCCTCCAACCTTCCCGGATCCCCTGGCTGTGTTTTCTGAGGCCCTTAACTGGTTATCCGTGAGTTGCTTGTATATTCATGTGTTTTTAAATTAAGTTTTTTTTTATTTTCTTTGTTTTCTTTTCTGTTTAGTCTTTGTTTTTGTTTTGTTTTTGTTTTTGTTTTGTTAAGTTAGTTTTTGTATTTATTTTGTTTAGTCGTTGTTTTTATTTTATTTTTGTTTTGTTTTTGTTTTTGTGGTATGGTTAGTTGGTTTATTTCTGAGTGTTAAAACACACTTTTATTTCAAACGCTGCATTAAAAAAAAAAAAAAAAAAAACCAAAAAAAAAAAAAAAAAAAAACATTCAAGTAAAATAAATATAAAAAAAAAAAAAAAAAACAACTTCTTCTTTTTTTTCTTCATCTTCTTCTTCTTCTTCTTCATCTTCTTCATCTTCTTCATCATCATGGCTTGCCTCTATTGTCTCGCACTTGTAGAATCTGCAGCAGCTCTACATGATCATCATTTTTTCTTTGCAGTGCTTCCACATGCTGAGTGGCACAGTAGAGTCGCTTCTGCAAGTCCGCCACCATAGCCTTCAAGGAAGCCACTTCCTCGCTCAGAGTGGCACACTCCCGTGTCCTCGCCAGTAGTCGCATGCCCAGATTGGTAGACGAGACCGCCTGGAGCACAGTGAGATCGTGGGACTCATCCACCGCCATCTTGTCAGACCTACGTGCCACGTGCAGATGATCTGCCGGAGTGAGTTTACTGCCAATCAATGTTCCCATCAGCACTGATCTGTTCGGCATTGCCTCAGAAAGGTTCGGTATTGCCTCAGCAAAGTTTGAGGCCGTGCCGTGATGATATGTAGAGTTTGGGAAGACAGTGTTTGGACGAGCCCTTTTCTTGGCATTCGGAGGTGCAAGGGATAGTTCAAGGTTGAGATCATCAAGGTGAGTGCATGAGGATGCCATTTTTTTGTTTCTGGATTTTTTGATGTTTTTCCTTGAGTTTGCAGGAAGAAATGCTGGGTATCATCTGCTTGCAAAGGCGTGGTTTAAATAGGCATATGCTGATGAGAGAGCGCCAACACCATTTCGGATTTCCCGGGCATGCTCGACCTAATCGCTTCAAGGGGGAGCACCTTTACTTTCACTTTACTTTTCTTTTTTTCCGTGTTTTCTGGTGTTTTATTGTTTTGCCCGTTACTTTCATTTTCTAGAGCTTTGTGTTGTTGCCTTTCCCTTTCGGCTATCATCTTTATTTATTTAAGTTAGGGAACTGTGCTTTCTTTTCCGTTTGACGTCTTCGTTTGATTTAAGTTTGGGAAGTGTGCTTTCTTTTCCGTTTTCTTTTCCCTTCTGCAAACTTACTCTTTTATTTCCCAAAACAAAATAACAAAAACAAAAACAACCAAAAAAAATAAAATAACTTAAAAACAACAATAATGCAGTAGAAATCATTTCTTCACAGTGCTCGGTGTCTCGACCATTGGAGCTTTGAGTTTGGCCCTCTGGCTGTCCTCTTCCTGGGCTTCATGCACAGCCTCTTGGGGCTCACCACTTGAGCTCCCAAAGATCGCAATCTTAGCTTGAGCGTAATTACTCTCGCGATCTACTTGCTTGCGTTTACCCGGTCGGTCTAGGTCCTCTAGCTGCTTTCGCATGTCGCGAGAATACAACTCTACCATTTTTGATAGGTTTTTATTCTCGTCCCGCAGTACCTCTAGCTGGTGTCGATTCACCTCCACTATCCTTGCCCTCTCCCTTTTCAAGCTTTTTATAGCAGTCTGGCACTCTTCCACCATACTTCGCTCCGCCGCCAACTGACCTTTCAGCACCTCTACCTCATGGGACTTCGCAAGTAGGCGATGACCCAAACTTGCGACACATGCTGCACTCTGCACGCTCAGTGCCATGGCATCACTCGCAACCCGATTATCATCCCTTGTGCCAAACACACGTATATCTTTAGGAGTCACTAGATTTCTGCCCACTCCAATGGCAACATCGTTGTCCAGGAGTATTGAGTCAGCTACTGTCACAGGCCCCCTTGCGGAGGCAAAGTAGGGCATCCATACTGGTGCCGCTGCTTGACCCCATGTCTGAGTCGGTGGAGCTAGGTTGAGATCCAACGAAAATGGGTACGAAGAGGCCATTTGATTTCTCACTCGCTTTTCTTCTTTCTTTCTTTTCTCTTTTGTGTGTTTCTGAGTTTGTGTTTTTTTTTACCCTTTCTTTTTACTTTTTATAGACTTAGTTTTGCTAAACCCTAGCCACTGCGGTTCTAAGTTCTGTGCAGCCCTTACGGCTTATCTCTATATGTCACCGCACCCGTTTCCCAACTCCCCTTAATTGCATTTTCACCTTTCACCACCTTCAAAGTGAAAAAGTCGTCCCGCTTCACCCAAGAGGTCAATAAGTCTGGCTTGGGGGATGTGAAAGCGGCCTCTGCGCGCCGACACGTCCCTCACTCCTTTTGCCTGTCACTTCCTAGGAACCGAGGCAGCAGGGACCACACTCTTTCTTTTCATAAATCCCGCCTTTGCACTCCCAATTCACGTTTCATTAAATTAAAAAATAAAAATAAAAATAATAACAAACGTGTGGGCTTCGGATTTCTTTACGGGTCGGGTTTTCACCGTTGTTAGGTTTCAAAGTGTGTTAACTTCTTTTGGGTTGGGTTTTCAATCGTTTGGGTTTTGGTTTGCATAAGACTGTTTGTTTAGGGCTTTCTGTTTCGAGTGTTTTACTATTTTTTTTTTTTTTTTTTTTAATTTGTTTGTTGTTTTGTAATTTTTATTTTGTAATTATTTTATTTTTGTATTTTAATTCTTGTGTGTTTTGTGATTTTATATTTACTTTAGTACCTTTCATTTCTTGTCATGACATTGCTTGTTCCTAATCTTTAAACATTGAGGACAATGTTCGTTTCTAGGTTTGGGGGTATTGGAGTTTACCAAGTAAATTTAGTTTTTCTTATAAAAAAAAAAAAATAATTAATTTCTTGTTTATTTTTCTTTTTCTATATTTTGAGTCTTGTTTTGTTTTGAGTCACTTTCCGAACACTTATGATGAGATTGTGATAAATGTTTGCATGACTTAAATGAAAATTGAATTTTGTCTTTTATTTATTTATTTTTCCTTGTAAATTTTTATTGTAAAAAAAAAATAATAATAATAATAATTTGGCATCGTTCTAGCATGATATGTTCGAAACTTTTTTTTGCACTTGCCATTTGTTTCTTAATTTTCCAATTAAAGGATTTGCATGACCCAAAGAATTGTATCAAGCATAAATTAGACTTATATAACCATTTAATGTGAGCTTTTGAGCCTTGTGCTTCATTTCATGAGTGTTATACACATACTCTTATTTTCTTGTCATCAAAGTTGTTGTTTGATCTCATTATTCTTTGATTTGGTTGAACACTTAAAAGTTATTCATTCTTATGCAATTTGATTTCATGACATTTAAGAAATGATATTAAGGCCCTCTTTGGATCGTTTGTGCCTTTCAAGCTAACCTTATGCATGCTTAAGCATGATTTTCCATTGTTAACCATTTTGAGCCTACATGTAAACCTTTTCTTTCATTTACCATTTTTATTTCCTCGCCTTAGCCCGAAAAACAAATATTTACCTTTCTAAGGAACTCATGAGCTCTAATTCGGATGTGTTTTTCATGCTAAGTTTGGGAAGGGATATTACTTAAAGAAAAAAAAAAAAAAAGAACTTCACTCAATTGGTGAAAGAAAAGAAAAAAAAAAAATTGTGATTAAATGGTGGTTGATTGAATTTCATTTTTGGGCTTTCAAAAATAATTGTTTGGAAAGGAGTGTAAACCATTGTAAATGAAAGTATAAGGAGTTTTGATCATGTAAAAGAAAAATTCTCGTTGTGATGATTCGAAGTCTTGTAAACAATTGTTATATGCTCTTATATTTTGAGTTCCTTGGACTTTGTTTTATCCATACCTTTCATTTCTCACTCACCTTACACCCTTGGCCCCATTACAACCTATAATAAAGACCTAAATTGATCTTAAATGTCATATGGTTGAATTGCATGCATTTTCTTACTTTTAAGTGTTTGGCATCCTTCTTGAGATCATATTAATGCAAGTTCTTCATCTTCCTATTTTTGAGTTAAGTTCCTTATGATTTAACTCTAATCTCATGTTTATAACTGAGTGTTGCATTGTAGCCCTCTTCTGAGTGATTCATTTGTGAGAGGACAACTTTGGTGAGATTTGAAGTTGCATTTGTGCTTGGTCTAATTTTTGAAATTGTGTGAAAACTAAGATTGGGGAATTTGTTGCATTTGGCTATCACACTACTACACTTTGAGCATGTTGTGTTTTGAACTTTGCCACCTTGTAAATAATGTCTAAAATTGAGTTTTTATTGTTAAAACTTTTGAGTCATGTGCATGAGTCATTTCTCTTCAGAAAATGTTCGGAATGATTGTTTTGAGTTTCTATTTATTTATTTTTATTTTTGTTTTGTTTTTGTAATTATTTTTGTTTTGGTTTTTGTGTTTCTTTTATTTTGCTTAAAGACTAACAAATCTAATAAGTTTTCTAACCACTTTGTTTTGTAGAGTTAGTAAAACGTTTGTGGGTATCGTTTCTGTTAAACCCTTAGGAGACACAACTCCTCCTACTAGGGATGCCTAGAGGTTTAAAGGCTTGTTGCATACGCTCAATGCAATCGAGTTACCTGCGGAAGTGGTTTAGTTAACTTCTTGTTTTGTTTTTAACTTTGTTTTGTGTTGTTTTGCTCGAGGACTAGCAAAATCTAGGTTTGGGGGTATTTGAACGGTTCATAATTGTATATCATTTTGTACCCTTCTAGCTTATGATTTGGTTATGTTATTGAGTTAAACTTGTGCTTTTAATTCATTTTCTGTTTTGATAAGTCCATAATTTCATACACTTGCATGCCTTCTTTACTTAGTGATTTTGCTTAGTTTCTCTTTATTTTGAGTCACTTACCTATGTTTGTGTGTTTTGTAGGTTAAGATAGCAAGAGATAACATTTGATGCAATCCATACATGTTAAGGGCTGATTGGCATATGAGGAATATGAGCTTAAAGACAAACACATTTTGGCTACAACCCCTTTCCAGCCCAATTTCGTAGGTCAACTTCTTGGCCTTGGATCAACATGCTATGGGGCTCGAATGAGGTGAAGATCTTCATGAAACTTGTTCCAATGGGTGTCTACTACAACATATCCAAATTTCAGCCCAATTGGACATTTGTGGAGTGCTCAGCCCGTCCAACAACCAACCTTGCTCAGCAAGATTTGTAGCTGCCAGCATTTTGCCATGTGACTCCTTTTAGCCATGTGCCTCACCCCAGCTGCAACTGACTTTGTACCCAACATAATGAGTGAAGTTGGGAGGCTTTCCAGCTATGAATTTCTGAAGGAGCAAGTTGGTACATGTTGGAGCTATTATAGAGAAAGCATGTGCATGTGAAGCAAAGAGAAAAGAGAGAGAGAAGAAGAGGAATGATGCGAGGCATTTTTGCTCAGCCTTTGAACATGGGAATTGAATTGGCAGATCACTTTGGAGCTGGAGATCAGCTTTTGAGCTATTAAAGAGAAGCATGTGCATGCATGTAAAGCAAAAAGAAAGAAAAGAAATGAAATGAAGTCAATTCCAGTCTCTGTTCGGCAGCCAACTTTCAAGGTCCAAAACACACACTTCTACTGCTCCGATGAGAATACTTTCTTCATAGAAGTTGTTCCAATGGGTGTCTAGTATAACATATCCAAATTTGAGCCCCATTGGATAAGTTTTGAAACCTCTGGCCTTCCTACACCAAGACTGGTTCAGAAAATTCGTTTTTCAGCAACCAAAAAGCAACCACATGGGTTGGCAGCAAAAGGCAATCACATGGGTTGGCAGCAAAGGGGAGCCACATCTGATCACCTTTGAACCCATGTGAAGAATCTTGAGGTGCAGCAGCAAAAGATGAAGGATGGTGTGGGAATTCATCATGTTGTTCCTCCCTCTTATGCCTATAAATAGAGAAGCCTTCAAGCTTCATAAATCACACCCCAAGGGGGGGAGCTCTCAAACACTTCTCTAGAGCTCCCTTCCCTTCTCTCCCTCAATTTCTCTTAGTTTCCTTTCAAGTTGTCAATTGTTGTAATAAAATGAGTTTACTGAATTTTTCTTCAAGTTTTCAAGTTCTTCTTTTAATTTTATTTGTAATGTACATTCTTTCTTTAGTATTCAAGTTTAATTAGTTTCCAAGTTTCAGTTATGGTTTTTGTTCTTATTCATTATGCTTATAAGTTAATATGCTAGTTTGAATGATTGATCACCATTTAGGCTTGCATGTTAGCTATCTTGGTTTGAATTAAGAGTAGACACCATGCTTTAATTCGAATTGAACTATGAATAGGAAGAGTATGTATGGACATTCGACAACAGGGATTAGATACATACTTGGTTGTTTAAAATGTTCTTCTATGCTTAATGGGTTCCTAATGCTTAATTTTAGGTTAGACAACAAATGATCAAATTAGGGAATTAGGAACACAAGGTTAGAACCAGACACCATGGCCTAATCATACTTTAGCTAGAATCAATCCATTAATCTAAATTGAACTTGGGAACTTATTTGCTTGAGTTATTTCTCTTTTTTCTTGTTTTATTTTATTTTTTTTCCATTTCTGTTTTGTGTAGGGAAAATGAATTGGATCATTCAATCACCAATCCTCGTGGGATCGACCTCGCACTTACATATGCTATACTACCAAACGGCTCGTGCACTTGCGAGTATCACAAGTTGAGGATGCAACTGAATCCATTTTGGTGCAGTGAATCCGACACAACAGGTAACTCTTGGTTCGTTCTTTGTAAAGCTTTGCATTCTCATAAGACTCATGTCTAATTTCTTCCAATTCATTGAGCTGAAACTTTCTAACATGGCCAGCCTTGTCCAGATCAAAATTCAATTTCTTGATGGCCCAAAAAGCATTGTGTTCAAGCTCCATTGGCAGGTGACAAGCTTTCCCAAACACAAGACGATAAGGGCTCATTCCAATGGGAGTCTTATACGCAGTCCTATAAGCCCATAATGCATCATTGAGCTTGGCAGCCCAATCTTTTCTTGTGTTGTTCACCACCTTCTCCAGGATGTGCTTAATTTCTCGATTGCTTATTTCCACTTGACCAGAAGTTTGAGGATGATATGGTGTAGAGACTCGATGGGTGATGTTGTACTTTTTCATGAGTGCTTCGAATGGCTTGTTACAGAAGTGGCTGCCTCCATCACTAATGACAGCCCTTGGAGTACCAAACCTTGTGAAAATATTATCCTTCAAGAACTTCAGCACCACCTTATGATCATTGGTTTTGGTGGCTATGGCTTCCACCCATTTAGACACATAATCAACAGCAACAAGTATGTAAGTATAACCAAAGGAAGATGGGAATGGTCCCATGAAATCAATACCCCACACATCGAAGAGCTCCACAACGAGTATGTTATTCAGTGGCATTTCGTTCCTGCGACTTATGTTCCCCATCCTTTGACACCTATCACACTTAACACAAAAATTAAACGCATCTTTGAATAGAGTGGGCCAAAAGAAACCAGATTGCAGAATTTTAAGTGCTGTTTTCTTAGCTCCAAAGTGACCTCCACAAGCCAATTCGTGGCCATGCCTAAGTATGCTTTCTTGCTCTTCTTCTGGAACACATCTTCTGATGAGTTGATCCGGGCAATGCTTGAATAAGAAAGGTTCATCCCAGACATAATGTTTCACCATGGAAAAGAACTTCTTCTTGTCCTGAGAAGTTAGATCATTTCTAAGAACACCACAAGCAAGATAATTAACAAAATCAGCATACCATGGCTCTTTGACTTGGGCAGCATAAAGTTGTTCATCAGGGAAAGTCTCATTCAAGGGTAGCACAGCTGCTCCTTTTTCTTCAACCACAATTCTGCTCAAATGATCTGCTACCACATTCTCACATCCCTTCTTATCTCGAATCTCCAAATCGAATTCTTGCAGCAAGAGAATCCATCTAATCAAGCGTGGTTTGGCATCCTTCTTAGTGAGCAAGTATCTAAGAGCTGCATGGTCAGAATAAACAATTACTTTAGAACCAACAAGGTAAGAACGAAATTTTTCTAAAGCAAAAACCACAGCAAGCAACTCCTTCTCTGTTGTGGAGTAGTTGATTTGAGCATCATTCAAGGTTCGGCTAGCATAATGAATCACATGGGGCAGCTTGTTCTTCTTTTGACCTAAAACTGCACCAATAGCAAAGTCAGAGGCATCACACATTATTTCAAATGGTAAAGACCAATCCGGAGCTATGATAATAGGGGCTGAAGTTAGCTCCCTCTTTATGGTAGTAAAAGCTTCCATGCAAGCTTCATTAAACTCAAAAACAGCATCCTTAGCAAGGAGATTACACAATGGCCTTGTAATGCTTGAGAAATTTTTGATGAACCTTCTATAGAATCCAGCATGACCTAGAAAACTTCTAACTCCTTTAACAGAGGTAGGTGGTGGAAGATTTGAGATGAGATCGATCTTGGCTTTATCCACTTCGATTCCCTTGCTTGAAATCACATGGCCTAGCACAATGCCTTGTCTCACCATGAAGTGACACTTCTCCCAATTCAAAATCAGATTTGTTTCCTGGCATCTTTTAAGCACTAGAGACAAGTGGTGAAGACAGTTATCAAAAGAGGAACCAAAAACTGAAAAATCATCCATAAATACCTCAATGAATCGTTCCACCATATCTGAAAAGATTGACATCATGCATCTTTGGAAAGTTGCTGGGGCATTGCACAAACCGAATGGCATCCTTCTATAAGCAAACGTACCAAATGGGCATGTGAATGTGGTTTTCTCTTGGTCTTCCGGAGCAATGGGAATTTGATTATAACCTGAAAAACCATCAAGAAAACAATAGTAAGCATGGCCAGATAAACGTTCAAGCATTTGATCAATAAAAGGCAAGGGGAAATGATCTTTTCTAGTGGATGTGTTCAACTTCCTGTAATCAATGCAAACTCTCCAACCAGTGACAGTTCGTGTAGGAACTAGCTCATTCTTCTCATTCTTCACAACGGTGATTCCGGACTTCTTTGGAACAACTTGCACAGGGCTCACCCACTTAGAATCTGAAATTGGGTAGATGATTCCTACATCGAGTAGCTTTAAAACTTCAGCTCTAACCACCTCTTTCATGTTGGGATTTAGCCTCCTCTGGGCATCACGAGATGGTTTGCTGTCTTCTTCCATTAAAATCCGGTGCATGCACATGCTTGGACTAATTCCTTTGATGTCTGCTATGGTCCACCCAATGGCTGTTTTATGCTCTTTTAGAACTTTAATTAAGCTCTCTTCTTCATGTGAGGAGAGACCTGCAGCAATTATAACAGGGAGAATTTCGTTAGCACCCAAATATGTATATTTGAGATGATTGGGAAGAGGTTTAAGTTCTAGCTTTGGTGGGATGACAATGGATGGCTCCATTTTCGTGGATGATGGTCCAAGAGGCTCGATTGGTGGCCTAAAGGATGGTGGGTATGGCGGAAACACTTCTAAGGCAGCCACCACTTCTTGGAACTCCGGTTCACAAAGATCTTCCTCTTCTTGTGTTAAGACAGCTTCTAGAGCATCATTAGACTTTCTCTGCAAAATTTTGGAGGAAACCTCATGATCCACAACATCAATTGAAAAGCAAGAATCAAGAGAGATAGAAGGTTGAGATAGAGCATTAAGCATTTTAAATTCAACAGTTTCACCCAAAACAGTCATGGAGAGGGTGCTATCTTTCACTTTGATGATTGTATCTGCAGTGGCCATGAATGGCCTGCCTAGGAGAATGGGATCAACACGATCTCCATTTGGATTGTCTTCCATGTCCATCACTACAAAATCAGCAGGGAGAATTAGTGTATTAACTTGAACTAGAATATCTTCTACAATACCTTTTGGATATTTTATAGAATGATCAGCTAGTTCAAGTCGCATTGAAGTCTTCTTCATCCCTTCTAAGCCAAGCTCTTGATAAACTGAATATGGCATAACATTGATGCTTGCTCCCAAGTCCAACATGGCTCTTCCAACCTTCTTGCCTCCAATGTTAATGGGAATGTCAAAGCTGCCAGGATCATCTAGTTTTGGTGGAAGCTTCCTTTGCAACACCGCACTTACATTTTGGTCAAGCTTTACTCCTTCATTTGGAGCGAAATTGAGCTTGTGAGTTTTCAAGTCCTTGATGAATTTTCCATATGCAGGAATCTGTTCAATAAGATCAAGCAAAGGCAAATTGATATTAACTTTACTCAAAATATCATAAATCTCTTTAAAAGCCTTATCTTGCTTTGGTTTCTTAAGACGGCCTGGAAATGGAATCTGTGGAACATATGGAGCGGGTGGCACGTATCTATCTTCTTGAAGATGTGGTGGCACAAATTTGTCATCCCTTTTATGCAATTGGAATTGATCGGATTTCTGAGAATCTGATTTGGCCTTAGGAGCAGATTGAGAAGTTTTGAGTTGTTCTCCTTCCGTAGCCATGGTCTCCTCCTCTTCATCTTCTACAATCACAGCATCATTTGAAAGATTAGAATCAACTTTATTATCAATGATCTTACCTGATCTGAGCACATGGATGGCCTTGGCTTCTGGGTTCTTTGGATTGATCATAGTTTGGCTTGGCCATTTCCCAGGCTCTCTTTGAGATATTTCAGTAGCTATTTGGCCTATTTGAACTTCCAATTTGGCAATGGCAGCTTGTGTAGTTTGCTGGAAATTGGATTGGTTGATTGCCATCTGCTTAACTATATCCTCCAATGATGATGTTTGTTGTGGCTTTTGGAATGAAGGGGGATTGGCTTGATTCTGAGTATTCCTCCATGAAAAGTTTGGATGATTCCTCCAACCTGGATTATAACTTTGAGAGTATGGATCATTTCTTGGACCTTGGTTGTAGGAATTTACCACCTTAGCTTGCTCTTGCACAAATTCTGGATATCCAGCCCCAAGTGGACAAGCTATGGTAGCATGGTCATGAGTTTCGCAAATACTACACACTTCCTTCGGAGGGCTTCTTGAGTTTAATGCAAGAAGAGCATCTAGCTTTTGTTCCAGTTTTAAAATCTGCACACTAGAAGAATCATTAGAACCACTAACAACACGTTTACCTCTTGTATCCGTATGTTGGGTCTCCATTGCTATCTCTTCAAAGAGTTCATACGTTTCTTCGGGAGTCTTGGTTTTAAAAGAACCACCTGCAAAATTGGTGACTATATTATGACTAGAAGAGGTTAGTCCTTTATAAAACATACGCATTTGAAGCTTCAATGGAATCCCATGATGAGGACATTGGTTGAGCAGCCCATTGAACCTCTCCCATGCTTCACAAAACGACTCGTCATCTTGCTGTGCAAATAACAAGATCTTATCCCTAAGCATGTCGGTCTTTTGCGTGGAGAAGTATTTTTCCAGGAACTTCTTTTGAATGGCAGCCCATGTAGTGAGTGAACCAGGTTTCAAAGAATTCAACCAATATTTTGCCTTATCCTTCAAAGTGTATGGAAACACTCTCATTCGAAGTTGATCTTCTGTCACACCTGTCAAGGGAAAAGAACTCACAACATTAAAAATATCCTTTATATGAGTTAATGGATCTTCATTAGGTAAACCATAAAAGGAAGGCAACATATTAAGATGAGAAGATTTCAGCTCATAATTTTGAGCTACAGTGGGCAGCGAAATGCTTGAAGGAGATGCTGGAATTGTTGGGATATCAAGTTCTCCCATGAACTCATTGGCAGCCATCTCTTCTTCTTCTTCTTGGTCTGAACTTGCTTCCGAATTTGAAAGTGAAGAACCAAGAAGTTCAGCGTGGAGAGCAAGACTTGAAAATGTGGCCAGAGCTTGCTCTTTTGCAGTTGACAACTCTCTTTCTAGACGATTCTGAATTTCAGAGGTCACTCGTCTAGGTTGCAACGATGGTCCTGCGTTCAAAGATCTGGAACGTTGAAACGAAGACCTCACTTGTTCAAGTAATGGCCTTTTAGACATAAACTACCTGAAACAGAAAATTACTTGAGTTAATTAGAAACACTAAAAAGAATAGGGTAACCTTGGGCACATAACCAGGGAAGAACTTTCGTTCAGTCCCCGGCAACAGCGCCAAAATTTGTTGTTAATATTATGTTAACTCGCAATTGTACGGGGCAATTAGTAGTATAGCAAGACAAGTACGAGGTCGTACCCACGAAGACTGAGAAGTTCAAATTAGTTATGTACTTAGATTACCAAATTCAAGAAGTTAGGAAGTCTAGTCTAAAACAGAATTTAAAGTGATAGTGATTGTGATTGTGAAAAGAAGTGAGCAAACTGAAATTGCAAATGAAAGCAAATAAACAAGTGTAACAAAGAGTGATTTTGAAGGGCTGGAAAAACGGATTTGGAGACTAGGGCATTCGATTCACCATAACAATTCAATTCTGGGTTATAAGGAGTCAAGTAACAAGTCTAATTCAGATTCAAAGATTGATTCTAGCTAAAGTATGATTAGGCCATGGTGTCTGGTCCTAACCTTGTGTTCCTAATTCCCTAATTTGATCATTTGTTGTCTAACCTAAAATTAAGCATTAGGAACCCATTAAGCATAGAAGAACAATTTAAACAACCAAGCATGTATCTAATCCCTGTTGTCGAATGTCCATACATACTCTTCCTATTCATAGTTCAATTCGAATTAAAGCATGGTGTCTACTCTTAATTCAAACCAAGATATACAAATCAAAATGGTAGCTAAGCATTCCGATCAGCATATAAGCAAGTAGGCAAAATGAATAAAAACATGAATCATGAATCAAACTTGAAACTCCAAACTTGAAACTTATAAACCCAGAATATTCATGTTAGGTTACATCGAAACCCTAGTTATGGATTTAGCTACTCATAATGGAAAAGAAACTAAAACAGAATTGGGAAAACATAATGAATGTCATAAGAGTAGAAAAACCATTTTCTGAAGTTCTTGTGGTGTCCAATGCTTCTTCAAGAGCTTCTCCACGTCTGGAAGGATGTATGAAGGATATGGAGGTGATTTGGGATGAGTTTGAGTGAGTGGTGATGGTTGAGAGAGAGGAAATTCGTAGGAAATAGAAGGGAGGTTTTCTGGAGCTGTTTTGGTGTTTTGGGGCAGTTTAGAGTATCTGGCTGTGTACCTAGAGTGTATGGGGTGGATGTGTGTTTTTTTGAAGCTTGAAGACCTCTCTATTTATAGGGCTAAGAGGGAGGAACATCATGATGATATTCCCACACCATCCTTCATCTTTTGCTGATGCACAAGCTTTCTTCACATGGGTTCAAAGGTGATCAGTTTTGCTGCCAACCCATGTGGTCTTCTTTTGGCTGCCATCCCATGTGGTCTTCTTTTGCTGCCAAAGTCAGTTACAGCTGGGGTGAGGCACATGGCTTAAAGGAGGTGACAAGCTCATCAGCTGGCAGCTGCAATCCTGAGAAAGGTGCAACTTGATGGGACCACGGATTGGGCTTGGCTTCATCAATGGATATGTATGAGCAGTCCATCTTGCAGTTCAGAAACTCCTCTTTCTAACCACAAATCATTTGGGCCAATCCAAGTTGGGAGGAGGAAGTTAAGGCCGAAACAAATAGCTAACTCAGTCTGCTCGTTTTTGCAACATTGTGCAACTTTTTTTATCCAAAGCCACCATTGCTACCTAAGGCCCAAAGAACTGAATGACAAACAGAAAAGGGATTAAAAGCACAAGTTTAACTCAACAACATAACCAAATCATAAGCTAGAGGGGCACAAAATGATATACAATTATGAACTGATCAGATTTCACTCAAAACTCACCACATGACTCCTCCTCCCACCATATTATGATGACGCCCAAGTTTTCGGCTCGATCGGAAATGAATAGGTGTACGAAATTGGACAATTCAAGTTCAAAGGCAGTTCGTGCGTTATTGGAGGGTTGGTGTATTTCGTAGTTCTAGCGATTGGATTTCACTCAAAACTCACCACTTGACTCCTTCCACCATATTATGATGATGCCCATGTTTTGGGCTCGATCGGAAATCAATAGGTGTACGAAATTGGACATTTCAAGTTCAATGGCAGTTCGTGCCTTAATGGAGTGGTTTGTGTATTTCGTAGTTCTAGCGATTGGATTTCACTCAAAACTCACCAAATGACTCCTCCCAACATATTATGTTGATGCCCAAGTTTTGGGCTCGATCAGAAATCAATAGGTGTACGAAATTGGACACTTCAAGTTCAAAGGCACTTTGTTCTGAATTGGAGTGGTTGGTGTATTCAGTAGTTCTAGCGATTGGATTTCACTCAAAACTCACCAAATGACTCCTCCCACTACATTATGACGATGCCCAAGTTTTGGGCTCGATCGTAAATCATTAGGTGTACGAAATTGGACACTTCAAGTTCAAAGGCAGTTTGTTCCGAATTGTAGTGGTTGGTGTATTCCGTAGTTCTAGCGATAGGATTTCACTCAAAACTCTCCACATGACTCCTGCCCCCATAATATGATGCCCAAGTTTTGGGCTCAATTGGAAATCCATAGGTGTAAAAAATTGGACACTTCATGTTCAAAGCAATTTGTCCCGAATTGGAGTGCTTGGTGTATTACGTAGTTCTAGCGATTGGATTTCACTCAAAACTCACCACATGACTCCTTCCACCATATTATGGTGATGCCCAAGTTTTGGGCTCGTTCGAAAGTCAATAGGTGCATGAAATTGGACAATTCAAGTTCAAAGGCAGTTGGTGCTTTATTGGAGTGGTTGGGGTATTTCGTAGTTCTAGCCATTGGATTTCACTCAAAACTCACCAAATGACTCCTCCCACCATATTATGATGATGCCCAAGTTTTGGGCTCAATTGCAAATCAATAGGTGTAAAAAATTGGACACTTCATGTTCAAAACAATTTCTCCCGAATTGGAGTGGTTGGTGTATTCGTAGTTCTAGCGATTGGATTTCACTCAAAACTCACCACATGACTCCTCCCACCATATTATGATGATGCCCAAGTTTTCGGCTCGATCGGAAATGAATAGGTGTACAAAATTGGACAATTCAAGTTCAAAGGCAGTTCGTGCCATATTGGAGTGGTTGGGGTATTTCGTAGTTCTAGCCATTGGATTTCACTCAAAACTCACCAAATGACTCCTCCCACCATATTATGATGATGCCCAAGTTTCGGGGCTTGATAGGAAATCAATAGGTGTACGAAATTGGACACTTCAAGTTCAAAGGCAATTTGTCCCGAATTGGAGTGGTTGGTGTATTCCGTAGTTCTAGCGATTGGATTTCACTCAAAACTCACCACATGACTCCTCCCACCATATTACGATGATGCCCAAGTTTTGGGCTCGATCGGAAATCAATAGGATGTACGAAATTGGACAATTCAAGTTCAAAGGCAGTTCGTGCCTTATTGGAGTGGTTGGTGTATTCCGTAGTTCTAGCGATTGGATTTCACTCAAAACTCACCAAATGACTCCTCCCAACATATTATGATGATGCCCAAGTTTTGGGCTCGATCGGAAATCAATAGGTGTACGAAATTGGACAATTCAAGTTCAAAGGCAGTTCGTGCCTTGATTGGAGTGGTTGGTGTATTTCCGTAGTTCTAGCGATTGGATTTCACTCAAAACTCACCACATGACTCCTCCCACATATTATGATGATGCCCAAGTTTTGGGCTCGATCGGAAATCAATAGGTGTACGAAATTGGACACTTCAAGTTCAAAGGCAGTTTGTTCCGTATTGGAGTGGTTGGTGTATTCCGTAGTTCTAGCGATTGGATTTCACTCAAAACTCACCAAATGACTCCTCCCAACATATTATGATGATGCCCAAGTTTTGGGCTCGATCGGAAATCAATAGGTGTACGAAATTGGACAATTCAAGTTCAAAGGCAGTTCGTGCCTTATTGGAGTGGTTGGTGTATTCCGTAGTTCTAGCGATTGGATTTCACTCAAAACTCACCAAATGACTCCTCCCAACATATTATGACAGATGCCCAAGTTTTGGGCTCGATCGGAAATCAATAGGTGTACGAAATTGGACAATTCAAGTTCAAAGGCAGTTCGTGCCTAATTGGAGTGGTTGGTGTATTCCGTAGTTCTAGCGATTGGATTTCACTCAAAACTCACCAAATGACTCCTCCCAACATATTATGATGATGCCCAAGTTTTGGGCTCGATCGGAAATCAATAGGTGTACGAAATTGGACAATTCAAGTTCAAAGGCAGTTCGTGCCTTATTGGAGTGGTTGGTGTATTCCGTAGTTCTAGCGACTGGATTTCACTCAAAACTCACCACATGACTCCTCCCACTATATTATGATGATGCCCAAGTTTTGGGCTCGATCGGAAATCAATAGGTGTACGAAATTGGACACTTCAAGTTCAAAGGCAGTTTGTGCCGTATTGGAGTGGTTGGTGTATTCCGTAGTTCTAGCGATTGGATTTCACTCAAAACTCACCAAATGACTCCTCCCAACATATTATGACAATGCCCAAGTTTTGGGCTCGATCGGAAATCAATAGGTGTATAAAATTGGACAATTCAAGTTCAAAGGCAGTTCGTGCCTTATTGGAGTGGTTGGTGTATTTCGTAGTTCTAGCGATTGGATTTCACTCAAAACTCACCAAATGACTCCTCCCAACATATTATGATGATGCCTAAGTCTTGGGCTCGAACGGAAAATCAATAGGTGTATGGAATTGGACATTTCAAGTTCAAAGGCAGTTTGTTCCGTATTGGAGTGGTTATTGTATTCCTTAGTTCTAGCGATTGGATTTCACTCAAAACTCACCACATGACTCCTCCCACCATATTATGATGATGCCCAAGTTTTGGGCTCGATCGGAAATCAATAGATGTACGAAAATTGGACACTTCAGGTTCAAAGGCATGTTGGTTCCGAATTGGAGTGGTTGGTGTATTCCGTAGTTCTAGCATTTGGATTTCACTCAAAACTCACCAAATGACTCCTCCCAACATATTATGACAATGCCCACGTTTTGGGCTCGATCGGAAATCAATAGGTGTACAAAATTGGACACTTCAAGTTCAAAGGCAGTTTGTTCCGTATTGGAGTGGTTATTGTATTCCTTAGTTCTAGCGATTGGATTTCACTCAAAACTCACCACATGACTCCTTCCACCATATTCTAATGATGCCCAAGTTTTGGGCTTGATCGGAAATCATTTGGTGTACGAAATTGGAAAATTCAAGTTCAAAGGCAGTTCGTGCCTTATTGGAGTGGTTGGTGTATTTCGTAGTTCTAGCGATTGGATTTCACTCAAAACTCACCAAATGACTCCTCCCAACATATTATGACAATGCCCAAGTTTTGGGCTCGAACGGAAATCAATAGGTGTAGAAAATTGGACAATTCAAGTTCAAAGGCAGTTCGTGCCTTATTGGAGTGGTTGATGTATTTCGTAGTTCTGGCGATTGGATTTCACTCAAAACTCACCAAATGACTCCTCCCAACATATTATGATGATGCCCAAGTCTTGGGCTCGAACGGAAAACAATAGGTGTATGGAATTGGACATTTCAAGTTCAAAGGCAGTTTGTTCCGTATTGGGGTGGTTATGGTATTCCTTAGTTCTAGCGATTGGATTTCACTCAAAACTCACCACATGACTCCTTCCACCATATTCTGATGATGCCCAAGTTTTGGGCTCGATCGGAAATCAATAGGTGTACGAAATTGGACAATTCAAGTTCAAAGGCAGTTCGTGCCTTATTGGAGTAGTTGGTGTATTCCGTAGTTCTAGCGATTGGATTTCACTCAAAACTCACCAAATGACTCCTCCCACCATATTATGATGATCCCCAAGTTTTGGGCTCGATCGGAAATCAATAGGTGTACGAAATTGGACACTTCAAGTTCAAAGGCTGTTGGTTCCGAATTGGAGTGGTTGGTGTATTCCGTAGTTCTAGCAATTGGATTTCACTCAAAACTCACCAAATGAATCCTCCCAACATATTATGACAATGCCCAAGTTTTGGGCTCGATCGGAAATCAATAGGTGTACGAAATTGGACAATTCAAGTTCAAAGGAAGTTCGTGCCTTATTGAAGTGGTTGGTGTATTTCAGTAGTTCTAGCGATTGGATTTCACTCAAAACTCACCAAATGACTCCTCCCAACATATTATGATGATGCCCAAGTTTTGGGCTCGATCGGAAATCAATAGGTGTACGAAATTGGACACTTCAAGTTCAAAGGCAATTTGTTCCGAATTGCAGTGGTTGGTGTATTCCGTAGTTCTAGCTATTGGATTTCACTCAAAACTCACCGAATGACTCCTCCCAACATATTATGACAACTGCCCAAGTTTTGGGCTCGATCGGAAATCAATAGGTGTACGAAATTGGGACAATTCAAGTTCAAAGGCAGTTCGTGCCTTATTGGAGTGGTTGGTGTATTCCGTAGTTCTAGCGATTGGATTTCACTCAAGACTCTCCACATGACTCATCTCACAATATTATGATGATGCCCAAGTTTTGGGCTCGATCAGAAATCAACAGGTGTACGAAATTGGACACTTCATGTTCAAAGGCAATTTGTTCCGAATTGGTGTGGTTGGTGAATTCCGTAGTTCTAGCGATTGGATTTCACTCAAAACTCACCAAATGGCTCCTCCCAACATTTTATGACAATTCCCAAGTTTTGGGCTCGATTGGAAATCAATAGGAGTTCGAAATTGGACAATTCAAGTTCAAGGGCAGTTCGTGCCTTACAGGAGTGGTTGGTGTATTTCAAAGTTCTAGTGACTGGATTTGACTCAAAACTCACCAAATGACTCCACCGAACATATTATGATGATTCCCAAGTTTTTGGATCGGAACTGAATATGTGTACGAAATTGGACAATTCTAGTTCACAGGCAGTTCGTGAATTATTGGAGTGGTTGGTAGATTTCGTAGTTCTAGCGGTTGTATTTCACTCAAAAATCACCAAATGGCTCCGCCTACCATATTACGATGATGCCCATGTTTGGGGCTCGATCGGAAATCAATAGGTGTTCGAAATTGGACAATTCTAGTCCAAAGGCCGTTCGTGCCTTATTGGAGTGGTTGGTACATTCCGTAGTTCTAGTGATTGTATTTCACTCAAAACTGACCAAATGACTCCTCCCATCTCATTATGATGTTGCCCAAGTTTTGTGCTTGATCGAAAATCAATAGGTGTACGAAATTGGACACTTCAAGTTCAAAGGCAATTTGTTTCGAATTGGAGTGGTTGGTGTATTCCGTAGTTCTAGCGATTGGATTTCACTCAAAATTCACCAAATGACTCCTCCGAACATATTATGATGATACCCAAGTTTTGGGCTCGATCGGAAATCAATAGGTGTACGAAATTGGACAAATCTAGTTCACAGGCAGTTCGTGAATTATTGGAGGGGTTGGTGTATTCCGTAGTTCTAGCGATTGGATTTCACTCAAAACTCACCAAATGACTCCTCCCACCATATTATGATGATGCCCAAGTTTTGGGCTCGATCGGAAATCAATAGGTGTACGAAATTGGACACTTCAAGTTCAAAGGCAGTTTGTTCCTAATTGGAGTGGTTGGTGTATTCCGTAGTTCTAGCGATTGGATTTCACTCAAAACTCACCAAATGACTCCTCCCACCATATTATGATGATTGCCCAAGTTTTGGGCTCGATCGGAAATCAATAGGTGTACGAAATTGGACACTTCAAGTTCAAAGGCAGTTTGTTCCGAATTGGAGTGGTTGGTGTATTCCGTAGTTCTAGCGAATTGGATTTCACTCAAAACTCACCAAATGACTCCTCCCACCATATTATGATGATGCCCAAGTTTTGGGCTCGATCGGAAATCAATAGGTGTACGAAATTGGACAATTCAAGTTCAAAGGCAGTTTCGTGCCTTATTGGAGTGGTTGTGTATTCCGTAGTTCTAGCGATTGGATTTCACTCAAAACTCACCAAATGACTCCTCCCACCATATTATGATGATGCCCAAGTTTTGGGCTCGATCGGAAATCAATAGGTGTACGAAATTGGACAATTCAAGTTCAAAGGCAGTTCGTTCCGAATTGGAGTGGTTGGTGTATTCGTAGTTCTAGCGATTGGATTTCACTCAAAACTCACCAAATGACTCCTCCCACCATATTATGATGATGCCCAAGTTTTGGGCTCGATCGGAAATCAATAGGTGTACGAAATTGGACACTTCAAGTTCAAAGGCAGTTTGTTCCGAATTGGAGTGGTTGGTGTATTCCGTAGTTCTAGCGATTGGATTTCACTCAAAACTCACCACATGACTCCTCCCACCATATTATGATGATGCCCAAGTTTTGGGCTCGATCGGAAATCAATAGGTGTACGAAATTGGACACTTCAAGTTCAAAGGCAGTTCGTGCCTAATTGGAGTGGTTGATGTATTTCGTAGTTCTAGCGATTGTATTTCACTCAAAACTCACCAAATGACTCCTCCCAACATATTATGATGATGCCCAAGTTTGGGCCTCGATCTGAAATCAATAGGTGTACGAAATTGGACAATTACATTTCAACGGCAGTTCGTGCCTTATTGGAGTGGTTGGTGTATTCTGTACCTCTAGCGATTGGATTTCACTCAAAACGCACAACATTTGTCCTCCCGCCATATTATGATGATGCCCAAGTTTTGGGCTCGATCGGAAATCAATAAGTGTACGAAATTGGACAATTCAAGTTCAAAGGCAGTTCGTGACTTATTGGAGTGGTTGGTACATTTCGTAGTTCTAGCGATTGGATTTCACTCAGAACTCTCCAAATGACTCCTCCCACCATATTATGATGATGCCCAAGTTTTGGGCTCGATCGGAAATCAATAGGTGTACGAAATTGGAAAATTCAAGTTCAAAGGCAGTTCGTGCCTTACTGGAGTGGTTGGTGTATTCCGTAGTTCTAGCGATTGGATTTCACTCAAAACTCACCAAATGACTCCTCCCACCATATTATGATGGTGCCCATGTTTTGGGCTCGATCGGAAATCAATAGGTGTACGAAATTGGACACTTCATGTTCAAAGGCAGTTTGTTCCAAATTGTAGTGGTTTTTGTATTCCGTAGTTCTAGAGAATGGATTTCACTCAAAACTCCCCACATGACTCCTCCCACCATATTATAATGTTGCCCAGGTTTTGGGCTCGATCGAAAATCAATAGTTGTCCGAAATTGGACACTTCAAGTTCAAAGGCAGTTTGTTCCGAATTGGAGTGGTTGGTGTATTCCATAGTTCTAGCAATTGGATTTAACTCAAAACCCACCAAATGGCTCTTCCCAGTATATTCTGATGATGCCCAAATTTTGGGCTCGATCGGAAATCAATAATTGTACGAAATTGGACAATTCAAGTTCAAAGGCAGTTCGTGCCTTATTGGAGTGGTTGTTGTATTTCGTAGTACTAGCAATTGGATTTCACCCAAAACTACACCACATGACTCCTCCCACCACATTATGATGTTGCCTAGGTTTTGGGCTAGATCGGAAATCAAGAGCTGTACGAAATTGGACAATTCTAGTTCACAGGCAGTTCGTGCCCAATTGGGGTGGTTGATGTATTTCATAGTTCTAGCGATTGGATTTCACTCAAAACTCACCAAATCACTCTTCCCAACACAATATGATGATGCCCAAGTTTTGGGCTCGATCGGAAATCGATAGGTGTACGAAATTGGACAATTCAAGTTCAAAGGAAATTTGTTCCAAATTGGAGTGGTTGGTGTATTCCGTAGTTCTTGCGATTGGATTTCACTGAAAACTCACCACATGACTCCTCCCACCATATTATGACGATGCCCAAGTTTTGGGCTCGATAGGAAATCAATAGGTGTACGAAATTGGACACTTCAAGTTCAAAGGCAGTTCGTGCCTTATTGTAGTGGTTGGTGTATTTCGTAGTTCTAGCTGTTGGATTTCACTCAAAACTTACCAAATGACTCCTCCCAACATATTAAGACGATGCCTAAGTTTTGGGCTCGATCGGAAATCAATGGGTGTACGAAATTGGACACTTCAAGTTCAAAGGCAGTTTGTTCCGAATTGGAGTGGTTGGTGTATTCCGTAGTTCTAGCGATTGGATTTCGCTCAAAACTCACCAAATGACTCCTCCCACCATTATATAATGATGCACAAGTTTTGGGCTCGATCGGAAATCAATAGGTGTACGAAATTGGACACTCCAAGTTCAAAGGCAGTTTCTTCCAAATTGGAGTGGTTGGTGTATTCCATATTTCTTAGCGACTGGATTTTACTCAACACTCTCCACATCAATCCTCCCACCATATTATGATGATGCCCAAGTTTTGGGCTCAGTCGGAATTCAATAGGTGTACGAAATTGGACACTTGAAATTCAGAGGCAGTTTGTTGCGAATTGGAGTGGTTTTTGTATTCCGTAGTTCTAGCGATTGGATTTCACTCAAAACCCACCACATGACTCCTCCCACCAAATTATGATGATGCCCAGGTTTTGGGCTCGATCGGAAATCACTAGGTGTACCAAATCGGACACTTCACGTTCAAAGGCAGTTTGTTCCGAATTGGAGTGGTTGGTGTATTCCATAGTTCTAGCAATTGGATTTCACTCAAAACTCACCAAATGACTCCTCCCACCATATTATGGTGACGCAAAAGTTTTGGGCTCGATCGGAAATCAATAGGTGTACGAAATTGGAACAATTCAAGTTCAAGGGCAGTTCATGCCTTATTGGAGAGTTTGGTGTATTTCGTAGTTCTAGCGATTGGATTTCACTCAAAACTCACCAAGTGACTCCTCCCATCATATTATGATGATGCCCTAGTTTTCGGCTCGATCTGAATTTAAAAGTTGTACGAAATTGGACACTTCAAGTTCAAAGGCAGTTTGTTCCGAATTGGAGTGGTTTTTGTATTCCGTAGTTCTAGCGATTCGATTTCACTCAAAACTCACCAAATGACTCCTCCCAACATATTATGATGATGCCCAAGTTTTGGGCTCGATCGGAAATCAATAGGTGTACGAAATTGGACACTTCAAGTTCAAAGGAAGTTTGTTCCGAATTGGAGTGGTTGGTGTATTCCGTAGTTCTGGCCATTGGATTTCACTCAAAACTCACCACATGACTCCTTCCACCATATTATGACGATGCCCAAGTTTTGGGCTCGATAGAAAATCAATAGGTGTACGAAATTGGACACTTCAAGTTCATAGGCAGTTCGTGCCTTATTGGAGTGGCTGGTGTATTCCGTAGTTCTAGCAATTGGATTTCACTCAAAACTCACCAAATGACTCTTCCCAACATATTATGATGATGCCCTAATTTTGGGCTCGATCTGAATTTAATATTTGCATGAAATTGGACACTTCAAGTTCAAAGGCAGTTTGTTCCGAATTGGAATGGTTTTTGTATTCCGTAGTTCTAGCGATTGGATTTCACTCAAAACTCACCAAATGACTCCTCCCACCATATTATGATGATGCCCAAGTTTTAGGCTCGATCTGAAATCAATAGGTGTACGAAATTGGACAATTCAAGTTCAAAGGCAGTTCATGCCTTATTGGAGTGGTTGGTGTATTTCGTAGTTGCTAGCGATTGGATTTCACTCAAAACTCACCAAATGACTCCTCCCAACATATTATGATGATGCCCAAGTTTTGGGCTCGATCGGAAATCAATAGGTGTACGAAATTGGACACTTCAAGTTCAAAGGCAGTTTGTTCCGAATTGAGTGGTTGGTGTATTCCGTAGTTCTAGCGATTGGATTTCACTCAAAACTCACCACATGACTCCTCCCACCATATTATGATGATGCCCAAGTTTTGGGCTCGATCGGAAATCAATAGGTGTACGAAATTGGACACTTCAAGTTCAAAGGCAGTTTGTTCCGAATTGGAGTGGTTGGTGTATTCCGTAGTTCTAGCGATTGGATTTCACTCAAAACTCCTCCAAATGACTCCTCCCACCATATTATGATGATGCCCAAGTTTTGGGCTCGATCGGAAATCAATAGGTGTACGAAATTGGACAATTCAAGTTCAAAGGCAGTTCGTGCCTTATTGGAGTGGTTGGTGTATTTCGTAGTTCTAGCGATTGGATTTCACTCAAAACTCACCAAATGACTCCTCCCACATATTATGATGATGCCCAAGTTTTGGGCTCGATCGGAAATCAATAGGTGTACGAAATTGGACACTTCAAGTTCAAAGGCAGTTTGTTCCGAATTGGAGTGGTTGGTGTATTCCGTAGTTCTAGCGATTGGATTTCACTCAAAACTCTACCAAATGACTCCTCCCACCATATTATGATGATGCCCAAGTTTTGGGCTCGATCGGAAATCAATAGGTGTACGAAATTGGACACTTCAAGTTCAAAGGCAGTTCGTGCCGTAATTGGAGTGGTTGGTGTATTTCGTAGTTCTCGCTATTGGATTTCACTCAAAACTCTCCAAATGAGTCCGCCCAACATAATATGATAATTCCAAGTTTTGGGCTCGATCGGAAATCAATAGGTGTACGAAATTGGACACTTCAAGTTCAAAGGCCAGTTTGTTCCGAATTGGAGTGGTTGGTGTATTCCGTAGTTCTAGCGATTGGATTTCACTCAAAACTCACCACATGACTCCTCCCACCATATTATGATGATGTCCAAGTTTGGGGCTCGATCGGAAATCAATAGGTGTACGAAATTGGACACTTCAAGTTCAAAGGCAGTTTGTTCCGAATTGGAGTGGTTGGTGTATTCCGTAGTTCTAGCAATTGGATTTCACTGCAAAACTCACTAAATGACTCCTCCCACCATATTATGATGATGCCCAAGTTTTGGGCTCGATCGGAAATCAATTGGTGTACGAAATTGGACAATTCAAGGTTCAAAGGCAGTTCATGCCTTATTAGAGTGGTTGGTGCATTTCGTAGTTCTAGCGATTGGATTTCACTCAAAACTCACAACATGACTCCTCCAACCATTTTAGGGTGATGCCCAAGTTTTGGGCTCGATCGGAAATCAACAGGTGTACGAAATTGGACACCTCAAGTTCAAAGCAATTTGCCCAGAATTGGAGTGGTTGGTGTATTCCGTAGTTCTTGCGATTGGATTTCACTCAAAACTTACCACATGACTCCTCCCACCGTATTATAATGAGGTCTAAGTTTTGGGCTCGATCGGAAATCAATAGGTGTACGAAATTGGACAATTCAAGTTCAAAGGCAGTTCGTGCTTTACCGGTGTTTTTTGTGTATTCCGTAGTTCTAGTGATTGGATTTCACTCAAAACTAACCAAATGACTCCTCCCACCATATTATGATGGGGCCCAAGTTTTGGGCTCGATTGGAAATCAATAGGTGTACGAAACTGGACACTTCAAGTTCGAAGGCAGTTTGTTCCGAATTAGAGTGGTTGGTGTATTCCGTATTTCTAGCGAATTGCATTTCACTCAAAACTCACCCACTGACTCCTCCTACCATATTACTGATGATGCCCAAGTTTTGGGCTCGAATCGGAAATCAATAGGTTTACGAAATTGGGACAATTCAAGTTCAAAGGCAGTTCGTGCCTTATTGAAGTGGTTGGTGTATTTCGTAGTTCTAGCGATTGGATTTCACTCAAAACTCACAACATGACTCCTCCCCCCATTCTATGATGATGCCCAAGTTTTGGGCTCGATTCGGAAATCAATAGGTGTACGAAATTGGACACTTCAAGTTCAAAGGCAGTTTGTTCTGAATTGGAGTGGTTGGTGTATTCCGTAGTTCTAGCGATTGGATTTCAGCTCAAAACTCATCAAATGACTCCTCCCAACATATTATGATGATGTCCCAAGTTTTGGGCTCGATCGGAAATCAATAGGTGTACGAAATTGGACACTTCAAGTTCAAAGGCAGTTTGTTCCGAATTGGAGTGGTTGGTGTATTTCGTAGTTCTAGCGATTGGATTTCACTCAAAACTCACCACATGACTCCTCCCACCATATTATGATGATGCCCAAGTTTTGGGCTCGATCGGAAATCAATAGGTGTACGAAATTGACAATTCAAGTTCAAAGGCAGTTCGTGCCTTATTGGAGTGGTTGGTGTATTTCGTAGTTCTAGCGATTGGATTTCACTCAAAACTCATCCAAATGACTCCTCCCACATATTATGATGATGCCCAAGTTTTGGGCTCGATCGGAAATCAATAGGTGTACGAAATTGGACACTTCAAGTTCAAAGGCAGTTTGTTCCGAATTGGAGTGGTTGGTGTATTCCGTAGTTCTAGCGATTGGATTTCACTCAAAACTCACCAATGACTCCTCCCACCATATTTATGATGATGCCCAAGTTTTGGGCTCGATCGGAAATCAATAGGTGTACGAAATTGGACACTTCAATGTTCTAAGGCAGTTTGTTCCGAATTGGAGTGGTTGGTGTATTCCGTAGTTCTAGCGATTGGATTTCACTGAAAACTCACTAAATGACTCCTCCCACCATATTATGATGATGCCCAAGGTTTGGGCTCGATCGGAAATCAATAGGTGTACGAAATTGGACACTTCAAGTTCAAAGGCAGTTTTTTCCGAATTGGAGTGGTTGGTGTATTTCGTAGTTCTAGCGATTGGATTTCACTCAAAACTCACCACATGACTCCTCCCACCATATTATGATGATGCCCAAGTTTTGGGCTCGATCGGAAATCAATAGGTGTACGAAATTGGACACTTAAAGTTCAAAGGCAGTTGGTTCCAAATTGGAGTGGTTGGTGTATTCCGTAGTTCTAGCTGATTGGATTTCACTCAAAACTCACCAAATGACTACTCCCACCATATTTATGAGGATGCCCAAGTTTTGGCCTCGATCGGAAATCAATAGGTGTACGAAGTTGGACACTTCAAGTTCATAGGCAGTTTGTTCCGAATTGGGGTGATTGGTGTATTCCGTAGTTGGAGCTATTGGATTTCACTCAAAACTCTCCACATGACTCCTCCCACCATATTAAGATGATGCCCAGGTTCTGCGCTCGATCGGAAATCAATAGGTGTACGAAATTGGACACTTCATGTTCAAAGCAATTTGTCCAGAATTGTAGTGGTTGGTGTATTCCGTAGTTCTAGCGATTAGATTTCACTCAAAACTCACCACACGACCCCTCCCACCACAATATGAAGATGTCCAAGTTTTGGGCTCGATCGGATATCAATAGGTGTACGAAATTGGACACTTCAAGTTCAAAGGCAGTTCGTGCTTTATTGGAGTGTTTGGTGTATTCCGTAGTTCTAGCAATTGGATTTCACTAAAAACTCACCAAATGACTCCTCCCACCATTTTATGATGATGCCCAAGTTTTGGGCTCGATCGGAAATCAATCAGTGTACGAAATTGGACACTTCAAGTTCAAAGGCAATTTGTTCCGAATTGGAGTGGTGGGTGTATTCCGTAGTTCTAGCGATTGGATTTAACTCAAAACTCTCCACATGACTCCTCCCACCATATTATGATGATGCCCAAGTTTTGGGCTCGATCAGAAATCAATTGGTGTACGAAATTGGACACTTCAAGTTCTAAGGCAATTTGTCCCGAATTGGAGTGGTTGGTGTATGCCGTAGTTCTAGCGATTCGATTTCACTCAAAACTCAGCACATGACTCCTCCCACCATATTATGATGATGCCCAAGTTTTGGGCTCGATCGGAAGTCAATCAGTGTACGAAATTGGACACTTCAAGTTCAAAGGCAATTTGTTCCGAATTGGAGTGGTGGGTGTATTCCGTAGTTCTAGGGATTGGATATCACTCAAAACTCACCAAATGACTCCTCCCACCATTTTATGATGATGCCCAAGTATTGGGCTCGATCGGAAATCAATAGGTGTACAAAATTGGACCCTTCAAGTTCGAAGGCAGTTTGTTCCGAATTGGAGTGGTTGGTGTATGCCGTAGTTCTAGCGATTGGATTTCACTCAAAACTCACCAAATGACTCCTCCCAACATATTATGATGATGCCCAAGTTTTGGGCTCGATTGGAAATCAATAGGTGTACGAAATTGGACACTTCAAGTTCAAAGGCAGTTTGTTCCGAATTGGAGTGGTTGGTGTATTCCGTAGTTCTAGCGATTGGATTTCACTCAAAAGTCACCAAATGACTCCTTCCACCATTTTATGATGATGCCCAAGTTTTGGGCTCGATCGGAAATCAAAAGGTGTACGAAATTGGACACTTCAAGTTCAAAGGCAGTTTCTTCCGAATTGGAGTGGTTGGTGTATTCCGTAGTTCTAGCGATTGGATTTAACTCAAAACTCTCCACATGACTCCTCCCACCATATTATGATGATCCCCAAGTTTTGGGCTCGATCAGAAATCAATTGGTGTACGAAATTGGACACTTCAAGTTCAAAGCAATTTGTCCCGAATTGGAGTGGTTGGTGTATTCCGTAGTTCTAGCGATCGGATTTCACTCAAAATTGAACTTGAAGTGTCCAATTTCGTACACCTATTGGTTTCCGATCGAGCCCAAAACTTGGGCATCATCATAAAAGGGTGGGAGGAGTCATTTGGTGAGTTTTGAGTGATATCCAATCGCTAGAACTACGGAATACACCAACCACTCCAATTCGGAACAAACTGCCTTCGAACTTGAAGGGTCCAATTTTGTACACCTATTGATTTCCGATCGAGCCCAATACTTGGGCATCATCATAAAATGGTGGGAGGAGTCATTTGGTGAGTTTTGAGTGATATCCAATCCCTAGAACTACAGAATACACCAACCACTCCTATTCGGAACAAACTGCCTCCGAACTTGAAGTGCCCAATTTCGTACACCTATTGATTTCCGATCGAGCCCAAAACTTGGGCATCATCATAATTTGTTGGGAGGAGTCGTTTGGTGGGTTTTGAGTGAAATCCAATCGCTAGAAGTACGAAATACACCAACCACTCCAATATGGCCCGAACTGCCTTTGAACTTGAATTGTCCCATTTCGTACACCTATTGATTTCCGATCGAGCCCAAAATTTGGGCATCATCATAATATGTTGGGAGGAGTCATTTGGTGAGTCCTGAGTGAAATCAAATCGCTAGAACTACGAAATACACCAACCACTCCAATAAGGCACTAACTGCCTTTGAAGTTGAATTGTCCAATTTCGTACACCTATTGATTTCCGATCGAGCCCAAAACTTGGGCATCGTCATAATATGGTGGGTGGAGTCATGTGCTGAGTTTTGAGTGAAATCCAAACGCTAGAACTACGGAATAGACCAACCACTCCAATTCGGGATAAATTGCTTTGAACTTGAAGTGTCCAATTTCGTACACCTATTGAGTTCCGATCGAGCCCAAAACTTGGGCATCATCATAATATGTTGGGAGGAGTCATTGGGTGAGTTTTGAGTGAAATCCAATTGCTAGAACTGCGAAATACACCAACCATTCAAATAAGGCACGAACTTCCTTTGAACTTGAATTCTCCAATTTCGTACAACTATTGATTTCCGATCGAGCCCAAAACTTGGGCATCATCATAATATAGTGGGAGGAGTCAAGTGGTGAGTTTTAAGGGAAATCCAATCGCTAGAACTACGGAATACACCAACCACTCCAATTCGGAACAAATTGCTTCGAACTTGCAGTGTCCAATTTCGTACACGTATTGATTTCCGATCGAGCCCAAAACTTGGGCATCATCATAATATGTTGGGAGGAGTCATTTGGTGAGTTTTGAGTGAAATCATATCGCTAGAACTACGGAATACACCAACAACTTTAATAAGGCACGAAATGCCTTTGAACTTGGATTGTCCAATTTCGCACACCTATTGGTTTCCGATCGAGCCCAAAACTTGGGCATCATCATAAAATGGTGGGAGGAGTCATTTGGTGAGTTTTGAGTGAAATCCAACCGTTAGAACTACGGAATACGCCAACCACTCCAATTCGGAACAAACTGCCTTTGAACTTGAAGTGTCCAATTTCGTACACCTATTGATTTCTGATCGAGCCCAAAACTTGGGCATCACCATAATATGGTTGGAGGAGTCATTTGGTGAATTTTGAGTGAAATCCAATCGCTAGAACTACGAAATGTACCAACCACTCCAATAAGTCACGAACTGCCTTTGAACTTGAATTGTCCAATTTCGTACACCTATCGATTTCCGATCGAGTCCAAAACTTGGGCATCAACATAATATGGTGGGAGGACAAACGTTGTGTGTTTGGAGTGAAATCCAATCGCTAGAGCTACGAAATACACCAGCCACTCCAATAAGGCACGAACTGCCTTTGAACTTGAAGTGTCCAATTTCGTACACCTATTGATTTCCGATCGAGGCCCAAACTTGGGCATCATCATAAAATGGTGGGAGTAGCCATTTGGTGAGTTTTGAGTGACATCCAACCGCTAGAACTACGAAATGTACCAACCAGTCCAATAAGTCACGAATTGCCTTCGAACTTGAATTGTCTAATTTCGTACACCTATCGATTTCCGATCGAGCCCAAAACTTGGGCATCATCATAATATGGTGGGACGACAAATGTTGTGTGTTTTGAGTGAAATCCAATCGCTAGAGCTACGGAATACACTAACCACTCCAATTCGGAACAAACTGCCTTTGAACATGAAGTGCCCAATTTTGTACACCTATTGATTTTCGATCGAGCCCAAAACTTGGGCATCATCATAATATGGTGGGAGGAGTCATTTGGTTAGTTTTGAGTGAAATCCAATCGCTAGAAGTACAAAATACACCAACCACTCCAATAAGGCACGAACTGCCTTTGAACTTGAATTGTCCAATTTCGTACAATTATTGATTTCCGATCGAGCCCAAAACTGGGGCATCACCATAATATGGTGGAAGTAGTCATTTGGTGAGTTTTGAGTGAAATCCAACTGCTAGAACTACGAAATACACCAACCACTCCAATAAGGCACGAATTGCCTTTGAACTTGAATTGTCCAATTTCGTACACCTATTGATTTCCGATTGTTGTGTCGGATTCACTGCACCAAAATAGATTCAGCTGCATCCTCAACTTGTGATACTCGCAAGTGCACGAGCCGTTTGGTAGTATAGCATATGTAAGTGCGAGGTCGATCCCACGAGGATTGGTGATTGAATGATCCAATTCATTTTCCCTACACAAAACAGAAATGAAAAAGAAAATAAATAAAACAATAAAAAGGAAATAACTCAAGCAAATAAGTTCCCAAGTTCAATTAGATTAACGGATTGATTCTAGCTAAAGTATGATTAGGCCATGGTGTCTGGTTCTAACCTTGTGTTCCTAATTCCCTAATTTGATCATTTGTTGTCTAACCTAAAATTAAGCATTAGAAACCCATTAAGCATAGAAGAACATTTTAAACAACCAAGTATGTATCTAATCCCTGTTGTCGAATGTCCATACATACTCTTCCTATTCATAGTTCAATTCGAATTAAAGCATGGTGTCTACTCTTAATTCAAACCAAGATAGCTAACATGCAAGCCTAAATGGTGATCAATCATTCAAACTAGCATATTAACTTATAAGCATAATGAATAAGAACAAAAACCATAACTGAAACTTGGAAACTAATTAAACTTGAATACTAAAGAAAGAATGTACATTACAAATAAAATTAAGGAAGAACTTGAAAACTTGAAGGAAAATTTAGTAAAATCATTCTAC
The DNA here is from genome assembly GCA_020521455.1 of Prunus kanzakura. Lineage (NCBI taxonomy): Eukaryota > Viridiplantae > Streptophyta > Magnoliopsida > Rosales > Rosaceae > Prunus > Prunus kanzakura. The sequence goes on along the minus strand of BPUM01000304.1, from coordinate 11,761 downwards.
TACAACAATTGACAACTTGAAAGGAAACTAAGAGAATTTGAGGGAGAGAAGGGAAGGGAGCTCTAGAGAAGTGTTTGAGAGCTCCCCCCCTTGGGGTGTGATTTATGAAGCTTGAAGGCTTCTCTATTTATAGGGCTAAGAGGGAGGAACATCATGATGGATTCCCACACCATCCTTCATCTTTTGCTGCTGCACAAGCTTTCATCACATGCATGCAGAGGTGGTCAGATGTGGCTGCCTTTTGCATGTGGTTGCCTTTTGCTGTCAACCCATGTGGTTGCTTTTTGGTTGCTGAAAAACGAGTTTTCTGAACCAGTCTTGGTGTAGGAAGGCAAGAGGTTTCCACATTTATCCAATGGGGCTGGAATTTGGATATGTTATACTAGACACCCATTGGAACAACTTCTATGAAGAAAGTATTCCCATCGGAGCAGTAGAAGTATGCGTTTTGGCCTCTGCAAGTGGGCTGCCGAAACAGGGACTGGAATTGACTTCATTTCATTTCATTTCTTTCTTTTGCTTCACATGCATGCACATGCTTCTCTTTAGTAGCTCAAAAGCTGATTTCCAGCTCCAAAGTGATCTGCCAATTCAACTCCCATGTTCAAAGGCTGAGCAAAAATGCCTCTCATCATTCCTTATTCTTCATCTCTCTCCTTTCTCTTCTTTGCATGCATGCACATGCTTTCTCTTTAATAGCTCCATCATGTGCCAACTTGCTCCTTCAGAAATCATAGCTGGAAAGCCTCCCAACTTCACTCATTATGTTGGGTACAAAGTCAGTTGCAGCTGGGGTGAGGCACATGGCTAAAAGGAGTCACATGGCAAAATGCTGGCAGCTACAAATCCTCCTGAGCAGGGTGCAATGTTGGACGGGCTAAGGACTCCACAAATGTCCAATTGGGCTGAAATTTGGATATGTTGTAGTCAACACCCATTGGAACAAGTTTCATGAAGATCTTCACCTCATTCGAGCCCCATAGCATGCTGATCCAAGGCCAAGAAGTTGACCTACGAAACTGGGCTGGCAGGGGACTGTAGCCAAAATTGGTTTGTCTTTAAGCTCTTCTTCCATCCACCCAAATCAGGCCCTAACATGCATGGATTGCATCATTTCCTATCCAAAGCCATAATTGTTACCTAAAGCTGAAAGATAAACACAAAAATGATTACTAGCACAAGTTTAACTCAAAAACATAACCAATTCATAAGCTAGAAGGGTACGAAATGATATACAATTATGAACCGATCAAATACCCCCAAACCTAGATTTTGCTAGTCCTCGAGCAAAACAACACAAAAAAAAGTAAAAAACAAAACAAGAAGTTAACTAGACCACTTTCGTAGGTAACTCGATTGCATTGAGCGTATGCAACAAGCCTTTAAACCTCTAGGCATCCCTAGTAGGAGGAGTTGTGTCTCCTGAGGGTTTAACAGATACGATACCCACAAACGTTTTACGGACTCTGTAAAACAAAGTAATTAGAAAACTTAAAAAAATTGTTAGTCCATAAGCAAAACAAAAACAAAACTAAAGAACAAAATGTTAACCTTCCAACTGGACAAAAATGTTAAACTTCATAGACATGGCTCAACAAGGAACAAAACAAGCACTAAGGAAGTTCTAAACATTATTCAAGTGCTACCACAATCTCACAAAAATCATGCTCAAGGTGTGTGTGTGAAGTAGCCATGAAGATACAACTAATGCTTCCCAAACAACGATATGAATTCCTGCAAGAATGAACACAAGTTTGCCAAGCTAAACCAAAATCAGTAGGACTTCACTCATGGATGTAATGTAATGGTTAGAAAAGGAATGGATATTGAAACACAAAGTCTAAGGAACAAAGTAGAGCATGTCATATAAACAAGATCATAGACGTTTGAGATGTAAGGCACAGAAATTAAAGAGCTCACAACACCAGATTTTGCAATTGAATCACTTCACAATTTGATTTTGACATTTACACACTTTGTATAATACTTGGCCCAATTTTGCGGCTCTTTACCCTAGATCACCTTGATTTCTCCTTATATCACCCTAGGGTCGTGACTACATTGGCCACACTTCTTTTCTCATTTCCTTTCGAATTTCTTTGAATAGCTCATTTATTGCCTTGAATACATTACAATCTGAAATACAATCATGCTCTACAAGTTCCATAGATGGTAGGATGTTTAATGGATGATAAGGTGATAGAAAGAAATGGTTAAGTGTTTGGGCACAAAAGGGTTTACAATGGAATATGTATTGTATGGGTTGATGGAGGAAAAAGAAAGAGGCTTAACAAAGATGGCCTAAATCATATTTTAGTTATAACTTAACATTCTAGTGAATCACACAAGCAAAAATGCATACAATTGGGTAAGACATGCAAGAGTTGTATAATCATGACTTATGTGCATAGAAAGCTCAAGAATAATTATGTGAGACTTAGCTAGCAAAAGAATAAGATTCAGACCTAACACAATGCTTATCAAATTCCTAAGAGCCATATTAGAAGTTATAGACTCATGATTTATCATTGGTGTGGGAAGGAAAACTGAAAATGACTCAAAGAAACAGAAACAGAAAAGAAAAACGAGAGGTTTCAAATTGCTGTTTTGCCCTATTCGACATATGTTCTGTTTTGACATGTAACTTTCAAACCACTTGGTCAAATTTAACGTTCTTTACGTCGTTGGATTCAGCATGAAAAAATGAAGAACACAAGCGCGGACCAAACTTTCAAAACAGTAGCAGAAAATAAAATGTTTTAGCAATGAAGAAGCCTACGTTTTCTAAACACAAAAACTAAAAAAAAAAAAAAAAAAACTTCCTGCACCCCCAAACTTAATTGAAGCATTGTCCTCAATGTTTGAATCCATGTAAAGCATGCAATGCACATGAAAGCAAGGGTAAAGGAATGAAATGAAATAAATAAAAGAAAGAGAGTTTAAAACTTCCCCTTGAAGACAATGAGAGGGTAATGCACATAGTATGGCAGCACATGTTCTTCTTTGAGTATTTGGGTCAGCTGCTCATCATGTTTCTCCCACATCAAGGAAAAGAAAACCCTAACAAAAACAGAAAATGAAGACACAATTAAAAATGAGTAGCAGTTATTATACAAATGAAAGAGATATGATTGGAATGCTCCCTTTGAAGTGATTAGCTGGAGCGTGGTTGGCCATAGCAGCTGGAGGACGACTTCTCCGATACTCCATACTCCACGTTTCTATGGATTGGGTTGTCTCCTCTCACTCCCTCTTTCTTATTGAGCTACTTCAGAAATGCTTAAAGAAAGACAAGGAAACTTGAAACAGATTTTTAGATTTAAAGGATGAGGAAACCATAAATTAAAAAGGAAATAAAAACTAAAATGAAAAGGAAAATCAACACACATCCAATTCCATGCTTCAAAGCAACAAGCACCAATGGGTTGTGTAAGCTGGGACTTAAACCCAGTTCTCTTGCTTGTTGGGCAATTGTCCTTTTCTGTTGGACTACAAACACAACTTGTCCATTAACGCCATTAACTTTAAAACAAGAAATTGTCTAGAAAAACATGAAAAATGAGAAATAAAAATAGAACAAGTAGGGAAAAGAAATAGAACCAAACTATGTTGCCAATCCCCGGCAACGGCGCCAAAAACTTGTTGTGTCGGATTCACTGCACCAAAATAGATTCAGCTGCATCCTCAACTTGTGATACTCGCAAGTGCACGAGCCGTTTGGTAGTATAGCATATGTAAGTGCGAGGTCGATCCCACGAGGATTGGTGATTGAATGATCCAATTCATTTTCCCTACACAAAACAGAAATGAAAAAGAAAATAAATAAAACAATAAAAAGAGAAAATAACTCAAGCAAATAAGTTCCCAAGTTCAATTAGATTAACTGGATTGATTCTAGCTAAAGTATGATTAGGCCATGGTGTCTGGTTCTAACCTTGTGTTCCTAATTCCCTAATTTGATCATTTGTTGTCTAACCTAAAATTAAGCATTAGAAACCCATTAAGCATAGAAGAACATTTTAAACAACCAAGTATGTATCTAATCCCTGTTGTCGAATGTCCATACATACTCTTCCTATTCATAGTTCAATTCGAATTAAAGCATGGTGTCTACTCTTAATTCAAACCAAGATAGCTAACATGCAAGCCTAAATGGTGATCAATCATTCAAACTAGCATATTAACTTATAAGCATAATGAATAAGAACAAAAACCATAACTGAAACTTGGAAACTAATTAAACTTGAATACTAAAGAAAGAATGTACATTACAAATAAAATTAAAGGAAGAACTTGAAAACTTGAAGGAAAATTTAGTAAAATCATTCTACTACAACAATTGACAACTTGAAAGGAAACTAAGAGAATTTGAGGGAGAGAAGGGAAGGGAGCTCTAGAGAAGTGTTTGAGAGCTCCCCCCCTTGGGGTGTGATTTATGAAGCTTGAAGGCTTCTCTATTTATAGGGCTAAGAGGGAGGAACATCATGATGGATTCCCACACCATCCTTCATCTTTTGCTGCTGCACAAGCTTTCATCACATGCATGCAGAGGTGGTCAGATGTGGCTGCCTTTTGCATGTGGTTGCCTTTTGCTGTCAACCCATGTGGTTGCTTTTTGGTTGCTGAAAAACGAGTTTTCTGAACCAGTCTTGGTGTAGGAAGGCAAGAGGTTTCCACATTTATCCAATGGGGCTGGAATTTGGATATGTTATACTAGACACCCATTGGAACAACTTCTATGAAGAAAGTATTCCCATCGGAGCAGTAGAAGTATGCGTTTTGGCCTCTGCAAGTGGGCTGCCGAAACAGGGACTGGAATTGACTTCATTTCATTTCATTTCTTTCTTTTGCTTCACATGCATGCACATGCTTCTCTTTAGTAGCTCAAAAGCTGATTTCCAGCTCCAAAGTGATCTGCCAATTCAACTCCCATGTTCAAAGGCTGAGCAAAAATGCCTCTCATCATTCCTTATTCTTCATCTCTCTCCTTTCTCTTCTTTGCATGCATGCACATGCTTTCTCTTTAATAGCTCCATCATGTGCCAACTTGCTCCTTCAGAAATCATAGCTGGAAAGCCTCCCAACTTCACTCATTATGTTGGGTACAAAGTCAGTTGCAGCTGGGGTGAGGCACATGGCTAAAAGGAGTCACATGGCAAAATGCTGGCAGCTACAAATCCTCCTGAGCAGGGTGCAATGTTGGACGGGCTAAGGACTCCACAAATGTCCAATTGGGCTGAAATTTGGATATGTTGTAGTCAACACCCATTGGAACAAGTTTCATGAAGATCTTCACCTCATTCGAGCCCCATAGCATGCTGATCCAAGGCCAAGAAGTTGACCTACGAAACTGGGCTGGCAGGGGACTGTAGCCAAAATTGGTTTGTCTTTAAGCTCTTCTTCCATCCACCCAAATCAGGCCCTAACATGCATGGATTGCATCATTTCCTATCCAAAGCCATAATTGTTACCTAAAGCTGAAAGATAAACACAAAAATGATTACTAGCACAAGTTTAACTCAAAAACATAACCAATTCATAAGCTAGAAGGGTACGAAATGATATACAATTATGAACCGATCACTCCTCCCACCATCTTATGATGATGCCGAAGTTTTGGGCTCGATCGGAAATGAATAGGTGTACGAAATTGGACACTTCAAGTTCAACGACAGTTGGTTCCGAATTGGAGTGGTTGGTGTATTCCGTAGTTCTAGCGATTGGATTTCTCTCAAAACTTACCACATGACTCCTCCCACCATATTATGCTGATTCCCAAGTTTTGGGCTCGATCGGAACTCAATAGGTGTACGAAATTGGACACTTCAAGTTCAAAGGCAGTTTGTTCCGAATTGGAGTGGTTGGTTTATTCCGTTGTTCTAGCGATTGGATTTCACTCAAAACTCACCAATTGACTCCTCCCACAATTTTATGATGATGCCCAAGTTTTGGGCTCCATCGGAAATCAATAGGTGTACGAAATTGGACACTTCAAGTTCAAAGGCAGTTTTTGTCTTATTGGAGTAGTTGGTACATTTCGAAGTTCTAGCGATTGGATTTCTCTCAAAACTCACCTTATGACTCCTCCCACCATAATATGATGATGCCCAAGTTTTGGGCTCGATCGGAAATCAATAGGTGTACGAAATTGGACAATTCAAGTTCAAAGGCAGTTCGTCCCGTATTGGAGTGGCTGGTACATTTCGTAGTTTTAGCAACTGGATTTCACTCAAAACTCACCAAATGACTCCTCCCAACATATTATGTTGATGCCCGAGTTTTGGGCTCGATCGGAAATCAATAGCTGTACGAAATTGGACAATCCAAGTTCCAAGGCAGTTCGTGCTTTATTGGAGTGGTCGGTGTATTCCACAGTTCTAGCGATTGGATTTCTCTCAAAACTCAACAGGTGTACGAAATTGATTCCCCGGGTTCGGGCTCTATCGGAAATCAATAGGTGTACGAAATTGGACACTTGAAGTTCAAAGGCAGTTTGTTCCGAATTGTAGTGGTTAGTGTATTCCGTAGTTCTAGCAATTGGATTTCACACAAAACTCTCCAAATGACTCCTCCCAAGATATTATGATGATGCCCAAGTGTTCAGCTCGATCGGAAATCAATAGGTGTACGAAATTGGACAATTCAAGTTCAAAGGCAGTTCGTTCCTTATTGGAGTGTTGGTACATTTCGTAGTTCTAGCGATTGGATTTCCCTCCAAACTCACCAAATGACTCCTCCTAACATATTATGATGATTACCAAGTCTTGGGCGCGATCGGAGATCAATAGGTATACGAAATTGGACACTTCAAGTTCAAAGGCAGTTTGTTCCGAATTGGAGTGGTTGGTGTATTCTGTAGTTCTAGCGAATGGATTTCACTCAAAACTCACCAGTTGACTCCTCCCACCATATTATGATGATGCCCAAGTTTTGGGCTCGACCTGAAATCAATTGGTGTACGAAATTGGACACTTCAAGTTCAAAGGCAGTTTGTTCCGAATTGGAGTGCTTGGTGTATTGCGTAGTTCTAGCGATTGGATTTTACTCAAAACTCACCAAATGTATCTTCCCAACACATTATGATGATGCCCAAGTTTTGGGCTCGCTCGGAAATCAATAGGTGTACGAAATTGGACACTTCAAGTTCAAGCGATTGGATTTCACTCAAAACTCACCATATGACTCCTCCCACCATTTTTTGATGATGCCCAAGTTTTGGGCTCGATCTGAAATCAATAGGTGTACGAAATTGGACACTTCAAGTTCAATGGCAGTTTGTTCCGAATTGGAGTGGTTGGTGTATTCCGTAGTTCTAGATATTGAATTTCACTCAAAACTCACCAAATGACTCCTCCCACCATTTTATGGTGATGCCCAAGTTTTGGGCTCGATCGGAAATCAATAGGTGTACGAAATCGGACACTTCAAGTTCAAAGGCAGTTTGTTCCGAATTGGTGTGGTTGGTGTATTCCGTAGTTCTTGCGATTGGATTTCACTCAAAACTCACCAAATGACTCCTCCCACCATATTCTGATGATGCCCAAGTTTTGGGCTCGATCGGATATCAATAGGTGTACGAAATTGGACAATTCAAGTTTAAAGGCAGTTCCTGCCTTATTGGAGTGGTTGGTGTATTTCGTAGTTCTAGCGATTAGATTTCACTTAAAACTCACCGAATGACTCTTCCCAACATATTATGACGTGGCCCATGTTTTGGGCTTGATCGGAAATCAATAGGTGTACGAAATTGGACACTTCAAGTTCAAAGGCAGTTAGTTCCGAAATTGAGTGGTTGGTGTATTCTGTAGTTCTAGCGATTGGATTTCACTTAAAACTCACCAAATGACTCCTCCCACCATTTTATGATGATGCCCAAGTTTTGGGCTCGGTCGGAAATCAATAGGTGTACGAAATTGGACACTTGAAGTTCAAAGGCAGTTTGTTCCGAATTGGAGTGGTTGGCGTTTTCCGTAGTTCTAGCGATTGGATTTCACTCAAAACTCACCAAATGACTCCTCCCACCATATTATGATGACGCCCAAGTTTTGGCCTCGATCGGAAATCAATACGTGTACGAAATTGGACAATTCAAGTTGAAAGGCAGTTCGTGGCTTATTGGAGTGGTTGGTGTATTTCGTAGTTCTAGAGATTGGATTTCACTCAAAACTCACCAAATGACTCCTCCCAACATATTATGATGATGCCCAAGTTTTGGGCTCGATCAGAAATGAATAGGTGTACAAAATTAGACACTTCAAGTTCCAAGGCAGTTTGTTCCGAATTGGAGTGGTAGTTGTATTCCGTAGTTCTTGCGATTGGATTTCACTCAGAACTCACCAACTGACTCCTCCCACCATATTTTGATGATGCCCAAGTTTTGAGCTCGATCGGAAATCAATAGGTGTACGAAATTCGACACTTCAAGATCAAAGGTAGTCTGTTCCGAATTGGAGTGGTTGGTGTATTCCACAGTTCTAGCGATTGGATTTCACTCCAAACTCACCAAATGACTCCTCCGACCATATTATGATGATGCCCAAGTTTTGGGCTCGATCGTAAATCAATAGGTGTATGAAATTTGACCCTTCAAGTTCAAAGGCAGTTTGTCCCGAATTGGAGTGGTTGGTGTATTCCGTAGTTCTAGCGATTGGATTTCACTCAAAACTCACCACATGACTCCTCCCACCATATTATGATGATACCCAAGTTTTGGGGTCGATCGGAAATCAATAGGTGTACGAAATTGGACAATTGAAGTTCAAAGGCAGTTCATGCCTTATTCGTGTGGTTGGTGTATTTCGTAGTTCTAGCGATTAGATTTCACCCAAAACTCACCAAATGACTCCTCCCAACATATTATGTTGATGCCCAAGTTTTGGGCTCGATCGAAAATCAATAGGTGTAAGAAATTGGACACTTCAAGTTCAAAGGCAGTTTGTTCCGAATTGGAGTGGTTGGTGTATTCCGAAGTTCGAGGGATTGGATTACAGTCAAAACTCACCAAATGACTCCTCCCACCACATTATGATTATGCCCAAGTTTTGGGCTCGATCCGAAATCAATAGGTGTACGAAATTGGACAATTCAAGGTCAAAGGCAGTTAGTGCTCTATTGTAATGTTTGACATATTCCGTTGTTCTAGCGATTGGATTTCACTAAAAACTCACCACAACTCCTCCCACCAGATTACGATGATGCCCAAGTTTTGGGCCCGAACGGAAATTAATAGGTGTACGAAATTGGACAATTCAAGTGCAAAGGCAGTTCGTGCTTTGTTGGAGTGTTTGGTGTATTTCGTAGATCTAGCGATTGGATTTCACTCAAAACTCATCAAATGACTCCTCCCACCATATTGTGTTGATGCCCAAGTTTTGGGCTAGATCGGAAATCAATAGGTGTACGAAATTGGACAATTCAAGTTCAAAGGCAGTTTGTTCCGAATTGGAGTGGTTGGTGTATTCCGAAGTTCGAGGGATTGGATTACAGTAAAAACTCACCAAATGACTCCTCCCACCACATTATGATTATGCCCAAGTTTTGGGCTCGATCCGAAATTAATAGGTGTACGAAATTGGACAATTCAAGTGCAAAGGAAGTTCGTGCTTTGTTGGAGTGGTTGGTGTATTCCGTAGATCTAGCGATTGGATTTCACTCAAAACTCACCAAATGACTCCTCCCACCACATTATGATTATGCCCAAGTTTTGGGCTCGATCCGAAATCAATAGGTGCACGAAATTGGACAATTCAAGTTCAAAGGCAGTTAGTGCTCTATTGTAATGTTTGATATATTCCGTTGTTCTAGCGATTGGATTTCACTAAAAACTCACCACATGACTCCTCCCACCAGATTACGATGATGCCCAAGTTTTGGGCCCAATCGGAAATTAATAGGTGTACGAAATTGGACAATTCTAGTGCAAAGGCAGTTCGTGCTTTATTGGAGTGTTTGGTGTATTTCGTAGTTCTAGCGACTGGATTTCACTCAAAACTCATCAAATGACTCCTCCCACCATATTGTGTTGATGCCCAAGTTTTGGGCTAGATCGGAAATCAATAGGTGTACGAAATTGGACAATTCAAGTTCAAAGGCAGTTCGTGCTTTATTGGAGTGGTTGGTGTATTTCGTAGTTCTAGCGATTGGATTTCACTCAAAACTCACTAAATGACTCCTCCCACCATATGATGATGATCCCCAAATTTTGCGCTCGATCGAAAATCAACAGGTGTACGAAATTGGACACTTCAAGTTCGAAGGCAGTTAGTTCCGAATTGGAGTTTTTGGTGTATTTCGTAGTTCTAGCGATTGGATTTCACTCAAAACTCTCTAAATGACTCCTCCCACCATATTATGATGATGCCCAAGTTTTCGGCTCGATCGGAAATCAATCGGTGTACGAAATTTGACACTTCAAGTTAAGAGGCAGTTTATTCCGAATTGGAGTGGTTTTTGTATGCCGTAGTTCTAGCGATTGGATTTCACTCGAAACTCACCACATGACTCCTCCCACCATATTATGATGATGCCCAAGTTTTGAGCTCGATCGGAAATCAATAGGTGTACGAAATTGGACATTTCAAGTTCAAAGGCAGTTTGTTCCGAATTGGAGTGGTTGGTGTATTCCATTGTTCTAGCGACTGGATTTCACTCGAAACTCACCACATGACTCCACCCACCATACTACGATGATTCCCAACTTTTGGGCTCGATCGGAAATTAATAGGTGTACGAAATTGGACACTTCAAGTGCAAAGGAAGCTTTTTCGGAACTGGAGTGGTTGGTGTATTTCGTTGTTCTAGCGATTGGATTTCACTCAAAACTCACCAAATGACACCTCACAACATATTATGATGATGCCCAAGTTTTGAGCTCGAACGGAAATCAATAGGTGTACGACATTGGACACTTCAAGTTCAAAGGCAGTTAGTTCCGAATTGGAGTGGTTGGTGTATTTCATAGTTCTAGCGATTGGATTTCACTCAAAACTCACTAAATGACTCCTCCCACCATATGATCATGATCCCCAAATTTTGCGCTCTATCGAAAATCAACAGGTGTACGAAATTGGACAAATCAAGTTCAAAGGCAGTTCATGCCTTTATGGATTGGTTGGTGTGTTTCGTAGTTCTTGCGATTGGATTTCACTCAAAACTTACCAAATCACTCCTCCCACCATATTATGATGATGCCCAAGTTTTGGGCTCGATCGGAAATCAGTAGGTGTACGAAATATGACACTTCAAGTTCAAAGGCAGTTTGAGCTTTATTGGAGTGTTTGGTGTATTCCGTAGTTCTAGCAAATGGATTTCACTCAAAACTCACCAAACGACTCCTCCCAACATATTATGATGGTGCCCAAGTTTTGGGCTCGATCGGAAATCAATAGGTATACGAAATTGGACAATTCAAGTTCAAAAGCAGTTCGTGCCGTATTGGAGTGGTTGTTACATTTCGTAGTTCTAGCGATTGGATTTCACTCAGAACACACCAAATGACTCCTCCCAACATATTATGATGATTCCCAAGTTTTGGTCTCGATCGGAAATCAATAGGTGTACGAAATTGGACACTTCAAGTTCAAAGGCAGTTTGTTCTGAATTGGAGTCGTTGGAGTATTGCGTAGTTCTAGCGATTGGATTTCACTCAAAACTCACTAAATGACACCTCCCACCGTATTATAATGATGCCCAAGTTTTGAGCTCGATCGGAAATCAATAGGTGTACGAAATTGGACAATTCAAGTTCTAAGGCAGTTCGTGC